>PVIC010008419.1:0-48157 GCA_004025085.1 Thryonomys swinderianus | reverse complement strand
GGAGGGAGGGAGGGAGGGAAGGGGGAGAGAGGGGGAGGGAGGGAGGGAGTAAGAGGAAGAAGAGGCAGTGCAATCTTTACATATATTAACCTTGTGAATAGTACAATTTGATTTAATCACTTAGGGTAAAAGATGTTTCATATTTTCCTCAGATTTAGAGTAATTATACTGAAATAATTGTGGGTATTTTAATATTCTAATATGAACAAGATTGAAAGTGTTTCCATATAAACTTATAAATATTCAAGAAAGCATCCTAATTTGTTTTGAAAACATATACCAATTTATTGTCAATAAAATATGCATCTTGTTAGTAATCATCTTTCCTTTATCATTTAAACAATACCTAAATAAGCATTTAATATTGATAGGAAAATTCTATCCATAAGAAGAAAATACATCTAAGATGTAGGGTTTTTAAAATTATCTTTGGATGTATAACTTTTATTTTATACAAATGCAGAATCAGCCTGTCTTCATTTGCTTTTCCAAACTCATAAAAAGTAGAAATAAATGAAATTTGAAAAGTAAAATGCATATGTCATTTAAAATAGCCTTGAACGTTTTCTCAATTCTAAACAAAGAAACATCAACTGCAGGGAAAAAAAAAACAGTATTGGTAACTAAGTGGGAGTAAAGTTGCTTTATGATTCTTCTCTGCACTGAAGTATAATTCTCATCCAGACACATATTTGCATATATGTTTTATTACTGTTCTGACATATACATAACTTACATATTAAATATTTTATTTCTTTGTGAGTTTTGTGTTTGTGACAAATGACAGATCCACTAGCGTTGAACAACGGCCTTATTTTTTCATCTTGCTATCTAATCTGAGAAAGACTGTTGCCTTTGGAGAAAGTCAGCTTCCCCTAAAGAGGACACAGCCACACTGAGCAATGCCTGTAACACTTAAAGATTCTAGACTGATTTTTGTCTGGCTGTCTAAGCTAAGATCAGCAGTCTGATGGCAGAGAGGAGGATTAACCATAAGACAAAACTGTTTGGATTGAGAAAAAAAGAAAAATTCTCTACCTGAGACTTGCGATGAGGAAAATACTTTTTTATCATTGTTCTCGAAAATTCCAACAATCTTATTGAGACTAAGTGCCATGTTCTCTTTTTACATGATAAATACAATATTTTAAATGTATTGTAACTTCGATTGTTACTAATATGAGAACCAAATTTTCTGATGTTTTTAACTTTGCATGATCATCTAGAAGATGAGCTGATGAGTAATGAGTGTGTATTAAAGCTCAGTAAACAAAAGTGTGCTGATTCAGTCTTCAAGAGGCTATGGGTTTAGAGGAGTAGCTACTGCTCATGAATTTCAACCCACCCTTCCCTGCCTTTGTCACATCCTCAATCTTCGAATATTCACTACAGGAGTCCATGGTCAACTGGCTCTAAGGTAGAAACTCCATGGTGGAAGGGTGAGACAATAAAACAGCTAAATTCATAGTAGTAGGGACTAGAATGGGGGACTTTGTCAGAAATAAAAGGTTGGAAACCACATATAGACCTCAAGGTCACACTTCCATGACCTAACCAGATACACCCACAAAATCCAAGAGGTGAGTACTCCACCAAATCTGTCACAGTATCCAAATATCTTAAGCTTATTCCTGAATCAAGACATACATGGTAAACTTTTGAGAATTATAAGGCATCTATTCAAAGATACTTGGGAAGTTAAAAGTCTATATTTTACAAAAAATGACAAATATTTCGAAAGTGCTTATTATTTTCTGCTACAAAACTTAAGTTTAAATTAATATAATGTTAGCTACACTTTTTCAGCATATACACATGCAAGTCTTTTTCACTAACTGCCTAAGGTCAACCCATTCTCTCTTGATTTCATCTGCTCTTCATGTACATCTTCAGTATTTTCTTACATTACAAGTACCCTTTCCTCTAAGTGTCTTTTCTGAATTTCTTGAGCGAAACCATCTTCACTATCCTCAGTCCCTAGCCAATGAGTCATTCAGCTCATAGAACATTTGTATTCTTTACCCTGTCTCTGGCAGGATTCTCTTCTTTGTGTGCTTTATATTGCTGGCTCTTTTGCATGCTTCATATCTGTGTGATGTTTTAGAGATAATCCTTCTAATCCAGTGCTTCTCTGTTCGCGATCACTGCATCTGAAGCATTATCATTTGCAAACTTAATAGAAAAGCAGGTGCTAAGGCCCCTGTGCACCTGCACCCACAGAGTTCCTGTGTCTGCATGCGGAGATCTGTGTGAAGAAGCTCCGCCCATGATGTTACTGGCTGTTAGACTTGCGACCAAAACACTCCACCTGGAGTGTCCCAAATCCACTCCTCACAACATACATTATTAAACTTACTCATTTCAAAGCCCTTGTCACTGCCCTGTTTCTTTTTTCTTTTTCTTTTCAGACCCACTCTCTATCTAGATTTAGATCCCTGTTTCTACTAAAGTAGAATCTTTGACTTCCCACTTCCCACAACAAGCAGGTTGTTTGTTTGGAGCAGTGAAACCCAGGAATGGAGTTCAGATCAAGGGAGAACTGATTAAAGGTAATACAGCTGAGCTGCTACCTGTTGTGGGCAACAGAGGACTCAGGCTGGAAGGTCCTTAGAAGTTCTGATCTAAAATGCAGAGAAAGGGACTATTTATGCACCAATTCCACTAAGGTTATTCTAGGGCACATGAAATCTACAATAGCACCAGGTCTGTCATGAATAGAGGGATTTAGAGCACTCCCCCCAAATACTACAGAGGCCCCAGGGAAGGCAGTATATGACATTACATCAGCGGTTCACCAACACATTGAAGTGACCCGCTGTCACGTAACCCCAGCATGCAGTTGGTGGCCACAGAAATACCTGGAATAAATAAAGGGACTGAGAAGAAATGAACATCTATGAGAGCTGTCTGTCATAGTTTTAGACAAGATATCCACATCAGCCAATGCATGGCAAAAAAGTAGTGAGCCTTCACATATTTCCTAAAGAATAAAACCAGTGGGGCCGGAGGGTTAGCTCAGTGGTTCCGGCGCCTGCCTCGCAAGTGCAAGGTCCTGAGTTCAATCCCTGGTAACCACATATAATGCTGGGAGTGGAGACACGCCCACCAACAATCAACACCGCATACCACAGTGCTGGACATGGTGGCTCATGCCTATAATCCCAGCACTCGGGAGGCAGAGACAGACGGATTGCTGAGTTCGCGGTGGCTTGCCTGGGCACCATAGTGAGCTCAGGGCCAGCCTGAACTACAAAGCAAGACCCTGTCTCAAAAGCAAAAAATAATAAAAAATAAATAAAACCAATGGCTTCATTGGCCTCTTAATGAACACATGAGTACATAACTGAAATTAGGGGAAGACAGGTTTTGAACTTGTTATGATAGTTTACTAGCACTATGAAGTTTCTGTCCTATCTAGCTGTCATTCATTGATAAAAGTGAGTATAACTAATTTAAAAGTTTATGTCAGTGGCCATGACAGTGGGTGAGGAAAGCTTCATCTATCACTAGCTTCATATTATCAAGGGATATATCGATGAGCCAGCTGTACTAAGGAAGCAAACTGAAAATTTGTGACAGTGCAGAATGAGATTCCGTGGTGAGGTTTTAATGGTACAACCTAGGTCAGTTGTCCCAGGATATATCACAAGGCAGAATAAACTGGAAGATTTACTAAAACACAGCACCTCGACCCAAAGCCTGGCATTTTTAGTTGGAAAGTCTGAGAGCACGGAGTGAGACTCCGCATTTCTTACAAATGCGTGAAGATGCTGATGCTGGTGGTGGCAGCCTGAGAACGGCACCTGGGGCATCGCAGAGCCGAAGAATCAAGTGCAAGGTCCTCTCTGATTCTCCTGTTCATCTGAGCTTCAAAGTCAGAAACTACTGTTTTCTTGGGACTCCGAAAGCTCAAGTTTCTAGTCTCTGTTACTGACGATTAGTCAGTGTAGTCAGAACTGTATTTTAAGTCAAGGTTAACAAGTAAATAAATGTAATGTTCTTAGTAGAACATGATCCTGGGCTACTTGGGGGGGGGTGCACCATGATGAACTGGCACCATTTAGAAATTGATAGACAGTTACTTTTTGGTTTATTTGATGTATTTAGTTTCAGGGGGTGTTTTTATTTATTTGTTTTGAGCTTTTTTTTTTTCCCTCAACTAGTTTCTTAGAGTTTCAGGGCCACATTATCATTTCTTCTACAAAATAGTCTAGCCTAATCGATCTGCATGCAATCCACTCAGAGAACTAGTTCCTTTCTTTATTCCCTCAATAAAACATTATGTCTTACAGCTCCCCCCACACACCCCAGTACCTGTAGAGGGTAGAAGGCAGGAGCTACTGCAGACCTATGGCTTGTCTAAAATAGGAAGTCAAGTTTCCAGACAAGCACCGTGATTGGCGCTGACGCTGTAGAGGTCATCTAGATGAGGGCCTGGAGGAAGGAGGAGGCCAGGGCTCCCCGGCTGGCTGGAGATTTCACAGCCTGACCTGGAAATGCATACAATGGCCTGAGAAAAATCAAGGTGGGCATAATGTGCCATTGTTTTACATTTACTGAACTATCAAAGAAGAAGGCAATTGACCTGTTTCTGAAATAGCTCATCATATGTGTGCAATATGCTTTCTCCACAGTTCTCTTGTTCACCAGTATTCCAGTATTACATCTTGCAGTTTAAAGTTAATTTCCTGAAAACAAAGTAAATATGCTCTTAAAAATGTTACAATATTTCAGCCTAAAATTCATTTGATTTTTGTTGTTAAGAGAAAATGATACAATTGTTGTCACTCATTTATTTATCACTATTTTTAAATGCAATTCCGGAACACTGGTAGCATTTTTCCATTTAATGTTTTAATAAAATTATTTTATTGAAATCTTCAGAGTACCTTTGTTTTGAATGCCCAGGGTAATTTGATTACAAATGGATTACTTTGGGAGAACTTACAAGCATGAGTTTTCATCAGAAAGTGAATTTGCTTCAGAGAAACAAACATTGCTGAGCTTGATTAGCATCTGGAAGAAAACATGGCTTATTTTTTTCAGCACACATGAATGAATTAATTAACAATTCATTCTCCAAGGCCAAAGAGCTTCTGTGACTTGTCAGGAGCTGAGAAACTTCATGTGTTCTCAATTCTTTTAATGCCAAAATCAGGAATGGAGATTCACGCTCAAGAACAGAAATTGGATTTTTTATTTGTTTGTTTTTAATTTTTCTGAGATGTGATTGGCAGCAGACATCGACTTTATTCCTCACTTTCTAAACAGGACCAGCTCTTGAGTCACTGGCTATCTATTATCCCTCTTATTTTTGAAGAATTTCATTAACTTTCTTCAGTTCCTTGGAAACTTTTTTCTGACTTCTAAAGTAAATGTCACTCCCTATAATATATATTAAAAAAATGTGGTTTCTTGTTAGAAATGCCACTGAAATTGAAGGCAATTGTGGATTCCAGCCTGAAATAACTTTCCATATATATGGGGTCGCTTCATTTCTGCATGAAACACTAAATTATTTTCACTTTTCCTATGTATTCTACTTCTAGATCTCTACTCATTTTGTGCCTCCTCTGTGACCCAGCTTTAATTTCTGCACATTTTTCTGGAAACGAAGAGTCCCAGCCTGCTCATATGAACCTAATAAGGTCATTAATCATGTGGAAAATCACTTGCCTCTTATGATCAGGTTAACCCTCTTGGTAATATGCTTGAAGTTCTATAAATGCTTTATGTTAACTATTTTCAGAGTGATGCTAATTGTTTCATTATATTAAATAACATAAAAGGCTCATCTTTGTCCCCTACAATTTCATAGGTTTGTTAAAGCTGTTTATGTACAAACTGGTGAAAATATATGCAGTTTCAAAGTGCACATATAGGTTTAAGCCAGTAATAAACATAAAATTTTTATCAAAGTATACTGAATTACAGTAAAATTCATTTACAAAGAACTTCAAAATAGATTATATTCTTTGATTTATCAAACCCAGTGGACAGATTTCTAATACATATTTTCTTATTATTATATACAAAATCCTCTAATGATGTTATTAATTTTATTCAATATTCACAAATTACAAGCTATATATAAAAATTGTTGCTTTAAATATTTATAACTGAATTAATGATCCAAATTTTTTTCTCATATCCAGTTTGAAATAACCTATCCCACTCTAAATATTTACCTGCCTTAGATATACAGGACTTGTTATAGGAATAAAATAAGGCATAGAGAGGACTGAAAGTTGTATTCAGCTTTGATATTAGGACAGGGCAGATAAAAGAAAGTAAAGAAAGAAAAAATTGATAGTGAAAAAGGAAACAAAGCACATGTATATAGGAGGAGGGAGTTGTAAGAAGGGCAAAGGAAAGAGGGACAATGAGAATCAAGATGTGTCATGTACAGGTACAAATTCTCACTGTTGAGTGTGATAATAATGTACATATAAAATGTACCAATAAAGTCAGTTAAAAAAAATCCCAAATTACAGTTTTCAAGAATATGTTTTTGATATGCAACTACTATTTGGGAAGTAGGATTATCAAATTATTTTAGCTTGCAGACAGTCTATCAAGATTGAAAAAATTCTCTGGCTACTCAAATTCATTGAGTTGACAATCAAGGTAACTATTACTCTGTGAAAAACTTCAGGACTTTAGTAATAATTTAACAACTCATAAAAGTCTAAAAAATGTCAAGTAAATAGTAGAATACATTTAAATACATGTAAAAATGTTAAAACCAGAAAAGTATCAATTAAACAAAGAAAATAACCTTACTTAAAATTGACATAATTATAACTTCTCCCAGGGTAGACAAGAGTGGAATGTATTATGTAGGAACTTTTTTTTTTTTTTTGAAACAGGGTCTTGCTTTGTAGTTCAGACTGGCCCTGAGCTCACAACTTAGCACAGGCTGGTTTTAAACTCAGTAATCCTCCTGCCTTAGCCTCCTGAATGCTAGAATGACAGGCATGAGCCACCATGCCCAGCCCTGTGGTGTGAGGTACTGATTGCTGGTGGGCATGAGTCACCATGCCTGGTATTGTTGTATGTGGTTACCAGGGATCAAACCAGGGACTTTGTGCTTGCTAGGCAAGCCCTGTAAAATATTTTTGCACAGCTAAAGCAACCAAAGAGAATGAGAGACAGAAAATGAACAAAAGCATATGGAAAGGAGAAATAAAATACTAGTATTTGTGATTTGTCCTTACACAAATTTTCCATTTAGAAATATGCTCCATGTTTCCTTAAAAACGCAATTATGAGTCACATAATCAGATAAAGTATTTGTGTGCGCGTGCACACGTGCACATAGTTTTAAAAAGCAGTGTATTTACTACTTTTAAAAAACAGTGTATTTTATGTTTTGGAAGCATTTTACTTTCATTCCAATATATGCCAAGCCAGTCCATACAATTTGAACATACCCTCTTAATACCTAGAAAGTATGCAACAATTGGATGTTTATATATTTGATCACTTTCCCTCATTATTAAAAATTTTAAAATTGTATCCACTATTAGATAATTGTGCATTTTTATGTGTTAGAGTCCGCACCCCACAAAATGGCCCCTAGGCTGTGCCAAATCCAAAATGGCACCCTTCCCCATAAATAAGCCGCTTTGGGTATCCCCCTCAGAGCACTGAAACCCAACTAAGCACCCCTCTAGCGCCAAAGGGCAAACTATCAATGAACTTCCTTAACCCACTATCCACGCGGAGCCATTGTGGGAAGCGGCTCGGGCCGGGGCACTGCCCCAAACCCGGGGTCTGCTCCCTGTCCTGGCAGCCGCCCTGGGTTGGCAAGGATCCTGGGCCAGGGGACAGCACTTTTCAGTGCTGCCCTGACAAACCAGGGTCTCCTCTCTGGGAGCTGCCCTGGGTCACCGGCTCGCTCCCTCACCAGGAAACTGTCTTGGGTTTGCCCCTGGGCCTCTCCATACCTCCCCCCCTTAAGGGAAGTATTCAAAGAGAGACAAAGATTTGTGCCTTGAGAGTCTAGGCTCCTGTTTAGCATAAGATAAGAAACATGCTGAGCACCTAGGAAGAAGTTCAAGGAGCAGAGAGAATGCATTCAGTAAAGTTTTAGATGCTGGCTGCCAGACAAGGTTATCCTTTGTACTTTGAGTTCCTGTAGATTTAGATTTTAATCATGTTAATCATAGATGTTTACCACTAAATACATTATTGATTGTAAGCTTTGCACATGGGCACTCTAGCTATAAAATACTATAAAAGAGCAGTGAAGAATAAACTCAGGGCCTTCAGAATTGTCTGAGGTGCTCCCGATCCCATCTTGTCTGTCTTGTGTTTTTCATCATCCTCACCCCCTGACTCAGGTGCTGTCCGATTTTGTTGGCTGGCTCTGGCAAGCCGTTCCATTCTGCCCTTGTATTTCTGTCTGGAAGACATCTGACTGTGGGCTGAAAGAGTCAGAATAAATCTGTCTTCCTTTATGTCACGAGCGTCATTTATCTTGTCCACCAGTAGAAAGTGACTGAGGTACCATCAGATGCCTGAGTAGCCATCGAAATGCTAGCACACGGTGTCTGAGGGGACAGACCCATAACGTTGAACCTTAACATTGATCCATTTCTTCTATGATGTTATTGTTTCCATTTATTAACAACCCACTTGAAATCCTAGGATGCACATATTTAATCCTGAGCCATACAATGAGAAAAATACACTGCACATATTTGAGTGGACCAACTGGAGTGTGTGACAATAAATACTTACTGATGGTATGATAATTACTTCATCAACAATGAATCTTTGTTTTACTATAAATTAAAGGTCTAGAACTACAGGTTTGCTGAGCTTTTTATGGAAACGGAGGGCACTTGGAAGCAGAAAAAGTCAAGAATTTGTCTTCACCTTATAACTCTACCATAGTATCTTATTTTGGTGTTTTAATTTATTTTTTATTTAATTCTGAAACAGGGTCTCTGTCACTGAGTTGTCCAACTTGAGTTGGATCTTACGGTCTTCCTGTGTCTGATTTTCCGAATGCCAGGCTTGCAGGTATACCCTGTCAAGGCTGGCTGGCTGACTGCGTCTATAAACTATGCGTCCTCAAGTTCTGCATTCGCCACTTGTTTATATTTTAAAACTTCTAAAATGAGTTTCTGCCCTAAGAAACTTTAGAGCAACCAAATATATATTTTTTAAAAAGCCCGGATTGTAAATGTGAGAATTTCATGCTATTTATTTTCCTTTTTGTGAACCGGGACAGTCAAAGGAAATGACTTTTCCCTGGGAACCTTGTAAAAGCACTCGGATGAGTTTCTCTCAATTCAGATTTCTTTCAGTTTAGCGGTTCACACGTAGACTCATACGGAGAAATCCACTTAATGTCTTGCTCTGATTCCTCAGGTGAACCGAAGCAGAACACTGCAGACTGGAAGACATTTTCCCTGTGAACAGCCAATCATGCCCTCCTGACTTCTGGTTGCTTCTTTTATTTCTCAGACAAATATTTCATTTCAGCAGTGTTCTGTAATCCATAAATGTGGCCTAACCATATTAAGATTTTCCCCCTGTTTTCCTGAAGGGCATTACAAAGTGTCTTTTAAAATTACTTGCTGAGATGCCAGAAGCACCATTATTTAAAAGGCAAATTTGCCTCTCTTATATAGTTAAAAAAAAAAAAAGTTATGCCTTTTAGGAAACCTTCAGAGTTAGAGGTGAAGAGGTAAGCCCAAGTGGTATAGTCATATAATGGGAAATTACTTCAGTTTCACAGTTCCTGTTAAAAAGCCAACTGTCAAACATGATTCTTTTTTTCATATTTTTTAATGTATCTGTCACAAAAATAAATCAATTCATATGTATCTATACAACTTTGATTATGGAGCCCTTGTAAACCTGTTTAGGGCCATGAAAAGATGTCTATGCCCCTTACAGGTCGGTCAGAGTGAGAATTCCATTCCCTGGCTGAGCAGGGTCAGCTACTGTCTCTCCCCAAGCTGGCGCAAACATAAGAAGCTCTTCTGTGTACCTTATGGACAGAAGACAAAAGTGCACAGGATTGACGGAGTTCATTTGAAGTGAATGGAATCGCTGACTAATCCTCACATTCGTTATCTGAAGTTTGGTAAGTCATTAGATATAGGTGAGAGTCACTTTCCGCTACATGCAGGTAGCTGTTTGCAGTCTAGTTTTGAAGGTTTCACTTTGCTTTGCTCATCACAGTCTGCTGGGAGCGCGTGGGAGCACCATGTGGGGTGGGGAGCTGGAAGACGGCCATGCTCACACTGGGTAGGACAGAACATTGTGAGGTTCTGCACCCTATGGGGGAAGAAAGATGCAGGTGCTATTAATTACACAGCACCAAGAGGGAAAGGGAAGAGTTTCCGGATGGTCAGGCTAAAGAACAGAAAGGACATGTGGGCCCACAGATGAGCTCGTTCATCTCTGTTTCTTCATCTGTCAAATTAGCCATCAGACAGAGCACTTACTCCGTCTTTCTTGCTGCTTAATTCTCTGCATTCCAATAGTTAGATAAAAATGTTTACTATAATTAGGGTAGTAGGACACGTGTTCAGGTTCATATTCCCCTTTTATGTGTAGTTCACTTGTAACTATTATTAAAAATACAAAGTACTCATTTAAATTACTTCATGAAATTTGACTCTTAGATGTGTACAAGCATCTGCCTACATTTATGACACTCCCATGACCCTTCCCTTTAGCTCTTCTCATTTCTGTTCACCAACAGATGTGTACCCATAATATTCTCACTGGACTCAATTTTCCAAAAGCATGAGTTGAGCTTTTTTAAAGCGATATGAGTGTTTATACTCGGATGACTGTGATCATAATATATGTAGAAAATGTACTGATAAAGTTCATTAAAAACCCCCAAATTACCCTTTTCAAGAATACACTTTTAATATTCAGCTACTATTTTGGAAATGGACTTCTCGAATTAGTTTAGCTTGGGATCAGTCTATTAAGGTTGAAAAAGTCTTGAACAAGCACATGTTCATTGATCAATAGTGCTAGAAAAGAATTTTACTTTCTTGATGGAGCTTATTTACTTTTCAGTGTCATGCTATGACAGGCTGCATTCCTTCAGAGCAGATATGATTTACTATATATATATATATATATATATGATACATGAATATGTTATGTTATATATATAATCTAATGACTCCCATTTATATTATACACACACATATATATACATGTATATGTATATAATGACTCCTAATATTCCAACTAGACTTCTCTCCTGTTTCCTTACAGAATTTTGAGATGCATGAACAATTCTAAACATGGTTCGTCAGTGTTTCATGCTGTTTCTCCCTATATTTTCTTCATTAAGGATATGTAATTTTCAACAACAATGTAAAGAAAAATTGAGATCTTTAGAGATTATAGTTTATTATAAGCCTAACGTAAAAGGAAACAGGACATTTAGGACTGATAAATCAGACATAATAAAGATACGTGAATGAATGTAACGTGAGTGATGGTTGAAGTGGGTAGGTAGATAGAGTTCATTCCCTCAGTACTGCATTCGTGTCATTTGAACACAGTGTGTACACACATGCCTGCACACAGAAGACATTGAAACTACATGTTTTCAAGTTTACTTTTTTTCACATGGATAAAGGTTCACATTAACTCTACACTGACAAGCCTTAGGTAAGTGTGATATTAGAGAAAAACAGCAGCAAGAGATCAGTAGGGTAACTAATTGCTAATTGAGATCTTAAGCATTTACAAATGCACAATAAAACAAGAGTAACAATAACAACAAAATATGACTGTGTGAATAAATTTTTTATTTTATGAAAAAATTAGTTAAATAGTAACAGAATAAAATAGTTTTTATACTATGTATTATTATCCTTGATGAGATTCAGAACACAAAACATAAACCAAGAAGTGTCTTTTAAAAAATAAACAAAACAAACATAATAACATTATTCTTTCATTTCAATAACTAGTAGTATAAATGCCGGACGTGGTGGCTCGCGCCTGTAATCCCAGCACTCGGGAGGCAGAGACAGGAGGATTGCTGAGTTTGTGGCGGCTTGCCTGGGCACCATAGTGAGCTCAGGGCCAGCCTGAACTACAAAGCGAGACCCTGTCTCAAAAAGCAAAAAAAAAAAAAAAAAAAAAAAAACAAACTAGTAGTAGAAATGAAATCAATTAGTAGGTGTATTGAAATATTTTAAAATGATAAAATTTGCAATTTGGGGGAAGTATTTGAATATCTCCCTATTCCTTCTTGTCTCTTTTCTATTTTGACTTTTGTGCTTCTTAAAAGCATCATATTACAAGGATAATGCATACCTGTGTTTATACAAGGCCAATTTATAAAAGCTAGACCTTGGAAATAATGTATATGTCCATCAAGAACTGAACGGATAAGGTTTTTATACAGGATGGAGTACTATGCTGCCATTACAAAGAAAACCTTGAGGCACTGTAAGTAAATGGATGTGATTTTTTGAGAATATATAGTTAAATGAAATAAGTTTGAAGCATAAGCTCAAATGTCACATGATATCAACACATATTTGTGGTCCCTCCTTGGATTTGGAAGAGTTCAGAACACTGAAAGACTTTTATTATAACTTCTTTCATACTTGGGAAAAATCCCTCTCTAAACATTTGCATATTTGTTGCTATTTATCAATTTGAAGATTTTTATAATCTGTTTCTGAACTATAATCTTAAACACAACCCAACTTTTCAACTTTTTTTTTTCCTTTGAGATGGAATTCTCTGTGTAAGAAAGGTAGCCTTAAACTCCTGATCATCCAGTCACATACTGTTCAGTACAGGGGTTACATTTTTATACCAACAAATCTGACTTCAGACATTTTTTTCAGTGTTCTCCTTCATACATTAATTTCCCTTTTTCTATTAACTCCATTCCAAAATACACCGTCAACCCTCAAAAGTTGTAGACTGTCTCAGATCTCTAAAATATCAATGCTCTTTCCTCTAAGTGAAACATTTATTGTTCTTCAAGCCCTGTTATATGAAATATATTTTGGCCAGGCGTGGTGGTTCACACCTGTAATCCCAGCACTTGGGAGGCAGAGGTAGGAGAACTGCTGAGTTCGAGGCTTGCATGGGTTACACACTGAGCTCAGGGCCAGCCTGAATGACAAAGTGAGACCCTGTCTCCAAAAAAAGAAAAAAAATGAAATATATTTTGTTCATTACATAGTAAACAATTATTTGAATTTTCTTTAAATCTTTCCAGACAGTGAAAAGGTTTTGAATCAAATACTACAAATTCTCTATTCTTAGCGACTAGTAATAAAATTCCCTTGTGATATGTGCATTGTTTTGCAAATTGCCTTTAACAATTAAGTAAAAAGTAAATTATGTAAATTATGTAAAAAGTAAATGACAACATTATGTCTCTCCTCGCCTCCTAGAGGCCAAGATTTGGAAACAAGATAGTGATATGTACTCTTTGGGGGTTTCTGAAGAAGTTACAGATACATGTAGTAACTATCTGTTCAGACAGAGAATAGAATGCGAGCAGATGAGAAGAAAATGAGCTTATGTGTGTCTCTGATATTTTACAGAGCATGGCATAAGAAGGGGACCACATGTGGCTTTTATTTCTATCCTTTTCTGCACAATTTCCTCGGATCCCAGAGAGGTGATCTGCGGGGTGGAGAAGCAGATGGAGGGGTCCATGGTGCCGGAGAGCACAGTCACGAAGTTTGGCCAGACAGCAGAATCAACTCTCCCTGAGGCCTTTTCTCCTAAACGGTTCCCTTTCACTTGAAAGGCAGCAAATCTGAACGGTGATTTTCGTTCAGGAGACCTTCAACAAGGTGCAGGAGAAACCTCATTAGCATTTTTATAGCTGCCCACAAGAAGTGTGCATGAATATAAATTTAAAGGATGCTGAAGTCAAATTTTGTTCCAAGAAATCAGATGCAAGGTACTTTGACCTGTGCCTTAAGTCCTTAACTGGGCCCATTTGAGATGGTAAAGAATGTATGTTTACTTTTAGCTATCCGAACTTCTTTTTGATTTGTTTTATAGTAGGACAGAGACCATTTGATGACAAGTATAGCACATTTAAAATGTAATTTTCCTGAAGAAAATAGCACCACACCTGTTGATAATCCCATAAAGAAACATAGGTCCTAGTATCTTTATCTTTCTCTCTGTCTCTCTCTGTGAAATGAATTTTCCATTTAAAATGTTTGAACTTAATGGAACAAGCTTTCTAAACCTGTGGTGCAGCTAAAAATTGCCCCATTCACTACACTCACTGTCTTTGCTCTTCGCTGCTTAACTGAAGGGGCTGCTTCACTTCCGCTGTCTTCTAACAGAGAAGAGGGTAGAGGCTTTGACTCCCTCAGACAAAAAAGAAGATCGCTAATTCCTAGACAGTGAGAAGAATCTGCCCTCGAATACAAATTGCCTTTGTTTAGTTTCTCCTCCCATTTCCCTGATTGATGCCTCTTTTCAATGTATTTGCTTTTGTCTCTTAATATTTTTATTTTGGGCTGTCAGTTATGACTGTGTATGCCGTTCTTTTCAACTTTATAGATTATCACAGCCCATCACTTCTCGGCCTTTTGGCTAAGATCAAGTGTAGATTATCACAGCCCAGGAATTTTCTACTCCCATTTTTACATTTCTAAGCAAGGCTCCATAGGGGAAAAAAAAAAGGAGTGTAAAACATTTACGTAGATTTCAGTTACAAAGCCTTTCAATCCCCACAGAGGACAAAGTTTAGCCAACGAGGTCATCCTGAATTACAAATTAAACATTTTCATGTCAGACTCTCAACAGTTTCTTTTTTTTAACCCAAAGTTCATCTTGATCTTTGTGCCTAACTTTATTGTCCTGAAAGATCGTGGTACACAAAGCAACATGGTTATCAGTCTGAATCCAGTCCTGGAAAGTCAGGATGGAGTGGAGGCACCTTTTCAAAAACTGTGTACATGGACCTGCGAGGACCTTCAGGGAACTGACCTATCAGTGTCGGTGACTTTCACTATGCTACAGACTCTGGTCTTGCATTATTGGGGTACGCTTCTTAACACTTGGGGCACACTGAGATCCCCACACTCCCTCAGCCCTCTCTGTAATCATGGGGAAAGATGCCTGCAGTATGGACATTTGGTACACACCTTCACCCAAGTGCTCATTATGCTATTTGCTTATTGGTCGAGGTAGGCTATTTCTGTTAAGGGAGCGATAAAGGAATAGATAACAATAATAATAATGACAACCACAGTATCAGCTATGAACATAAAAGGCATGGATTCTCATTTTGTGACTCTTCTTAATATGTTCAGCAAAATGGGAGATGGTTTACGAAGTGGGTAAAAAGTTAACAGGTCAGACCAATCTACTATCCCATTAGAGGAAGGATTGTAAGAAAAAAAAAATCTAATACCAGAAGTGCCTGCACCATAACCTTACCTTTCATCAACTTTATTATGAGAAAGGATATGAAGCAGAAATAGACTCAGTTATAAGACACACACACGGCTGATATTACATGTACTCTGATGTACCACACCTCCACGTAAGGATGACATCACACAATGAGATGCGCAGTGCCTGTGCTGTTAGTGTAGCACACGATACTTTGCTCTCTGCCAATCACAAGCGTTTTATCTTTAATGATCTCACTCTTAACAGCTACTGTACAGCTAACTATGCCTCACAGGTAGCTTGACCAATAGTCGATCAACGATGAAAATGTAACGCCCTATAATTTTCTAAATAAATTTAGGATCAAATGATTCTTTAAAAATTATATGCATCATTTTATTCACATCACGGCAAGGTAGCTTTGGAGTCAGGAATCCTAAAACTGTGTGACTGTTGAAAACGAAAGTAAAAGTTAATACGGTAAAATAAAAATATCCATAACTTCGTGTCATTACAAATTTGACATATCTTCGGAAATAATATGACCATTACTGTGTTCACATTTTTATTGTTTGAATGTAATTTAATGTGTTGATAGTGTATAAAAGTCTATGGGTTAATGAAATAGGTTAAATAAATCAAAACTTGTATATGGACATTTGGCTTGTCCAAGAAAATCAGATTTTTTTTAGTCTTGCTCTTACTGCTGATATAGAAGTTCTTTTTAAGTAATTATAGTTTCATCTAACATGTAGATTATTTTTTGAATTATGTTGCTCTTGTTTCTTCACATTAAATCTGTGATTTTTCCAGTGAAGTATTGAAATACCAATCTAAATTTGACACAAGCTACCTCAAATATATATATATATGGTTAAAAATTCAAATTTTACTACCATCGTGGTTACAGAAGGGATTTTGGCTCTTTGAGATGATAAGAAATGATTACATCTTTAGTACCTTGCATCTGTGGATTAAAAACATAAGAAAGACGGCAGAGAGAGACAAAAGTATATACTCAGTATCGTGCTGTCCACAAGCATAAAGTTTGCCAGTGAATGACTTACAAATACTACTTGATGAAAGGAGGGAATACTTACTGGTTGAAATTCAATTTGAAAGTTGGAATAGGAAAGAGAACTATTTTAATTTACAGTGGCAGAGAGATGAAATAGGAAACAGTTCCGCATTCTTGAGCTGCTACTTTCAGCCAATGTCAATAGGCTCCATGGAAGCCTGCAGTTTTGTTTTCTTAGGGACCAGATGGAAAGGTGCTATAGCTGGACCTCTGAGAGTGACGTCATACGGGGGCCCCCTTGCCTGTCCCAACTCTCTCCCTGTGTCTCAGCATCATTGTGGAACTGTAGAATGAATAAATCTAGAACTTTACAATGTATCGACTCAGTTATTTTTGCCGAGAGAAAAATTGGATTTTGTTCAGCAATAAACTGAGACTTTATAATTAGGAAATTTCATGGGAGAATTCCAGAGTAAAGAAGTCCCCACAAATATGATGACAGGAATGTACAGTGTAGTTTGTGGAGCCCTGTTTTCTCCAACCCTGCTGCTTAATGGTTTACAGGACAAGGACATGTTCTAGATTACCTGTGCTTGCATACTCATCTATAAGGGTAAATACGGAGTACCTGGAATACAGAGTCTTGTGAGAATTAATTACATTAACACTCATAAATCTTAAGTATCCAACACAGTTCAGGTACTCAAACATCATTTTATTGTAGCTTACTATTAAATCTTTGCATGGTGTGCTTGGCTGTGTTTCCCTGAAAACCATATGTTTAAATCTTCACCCCAAAAGGAGTTGAGTTTGGAAAATGGGGCTATTGGGAGGTGATATTGATCTTGACGACAGAGTTCTCATGAGTGGGATGACCACCTTAAAGAAGTGGCCCCAAATGTACCCATTTACCCTCTGGCATGAGTCTTGAATAAGAAGGCATCAATACTAACTAGGTCATGTTCAAACATATAATCAATCAGCACTGGGTCTTGGGCTTATCTGCCTCCTAAACTGAAAAACACATTTGTCTTAAGCTTCTTGTTCTGTGTTATTTTGGTGCAGTGAGCTGAATATATTAAGGTAGGTATATGTTTTCATTACTAAAACTATCTAGTATGTTGTGGAAAGTTAGTTTTCTAAACCTAGTTTTCTCACTGTTAGGGCAGAATAATGGTTTCCTTTTTGTTGTTCCAGCTAGCAATGTGAAACACACACTTTGTAATACTGTCAATTACTTAAATAATTCTTAACTTCCATATATACTGTACTGCATTAAAATGTATGGAGTTATCATTACTTCTTCAGTCACATTTACAATAACCAGTTTTTTGTAGATTTGAATTTACCAAAATGAAATTAGTGTTGAAATGATTATATAATAAATACATATATTTACATATGTAAACATGCACAAATTTTGTTCCTACATCAGATTTAAAAGGAGGGATTATTTAAGGATATTAAAAAATCTTTGTGAATTGGACTAGAGACTACACATGCTATGTCCTGAGACTTCCATCGTGTTAAAACCACTCACTGAAAGCCAAATTTGTCAGATTAACATATCATTGTCATAGTTTTCGCATGGATGTGATACACATCGATGTACATTAAACGTGAGGGGAGGGGCTTACATTGGAAGAAACTTCTCATCCTTTACATGATTTAACTCAACAGTAACATGAAGTACCTTCTGTTGCTCTATGATACATTTTCTGGTGGCTAAGCATGAGGAAATACTGGTTAGAAAATAATTTAAAATATCCCAACACGAATTTCTACAAATTCAATTGTAGAAATAATTATGTTATCTATGATTCAAGTAAGACACTCTTGCCAAAATGTAGAGAGCGTCCACCTGAAGGAAAGCACAAGATGCTACTGAATTCTGCCTATCTAGAGACACACCTGGGATTCAGTGACATGCTAGGTTACAAAGCACCTGCAAACGAAGGGTGGACACCAGAGAGGGCAATGCTAACTCCATTTAGTGTTGAAACTACTAGTGAATTTTCCACTTTGTTAATTTCACTTTTCAAGGTAGAATTTTTTTTTTTACTTTGTTCTTAAAATATCTACATGTGGGTTGACGCTTTCTGTAGTCAGGTTTTCCTTCAATTTTCAAGACATAGTCTATTTTAGTCCATTGATCCAAAATACTTAGATATCACAAAATATTTCACCGCTAAATTATACTTTGAAGCATGTTCTAAATGGGTTTTTTTTAATGCCTCAATTTCTGTACTATGCAATGGAAAGAAAATAGGATTTTCTTTTCAGGAGTGTCATAAGAATTGAATGAGCTAAAAGTTGGAAAGTATTTGACATATAATACAATAGCACATAACTACTATTCTTTATCACTAATACACACACCCTTGCCACAAACACTTGTCGACAGTATTAGTGACATTTCTTATTATTCAAGAGTCTGACTTGTAAACTGAAATCTTAGACAGAGACGTGGAGCCAAAGCTGATTCAACTCAAGGAACTTTCAGCATATATTTGCATCACTCTACTTACTGAAAGAGGCACATTGACAAAATTACTACTCAAAAACCTTTTACACTAAGCACTCCGAAAAAGAAATTACTGAGTGGGAAGCCTGTTATTATCTCTACTAAGAAAGCCATTTTAAATTTCCCTAGCTGAAATTTTATTTCCCAATGTCAGCTTTAAATAAGTGCATGAAAAATTCTCATTTATTGGTGACATAACCCAATTAAGATATAACACTAATAATTAAGAAAGATGATCATAATTTGAAAACTTTCCTCTCTATATTAAAAAGAACTTTCTGAAATGTGTCATTTCAGTTCCAGTATGTAACATAATTAAAAGTGAATGCTTTTAAATGTTCTTTGTTCAACATGAAATAGTAATCATTAACAAATGAGAGAGGTCTAGAAAAACTACTGGGGTCAGCAAAAGCAGTAACTTAGGAGCATAATCAGAATTTCCATGTTTCATCCAGCCTGATGCCTCTTTTCCAAATAATTCTAAAAATAGGATGGCATAAGAGATGACATGGCCAGGTGACTCTTGTATATGAAAGGACACAAGAATCTTTGACGTTTCCAAATGGAGTATCATATTTATACCTTTTATATAAATGAAAATATAAATGATCATATGACAAAATAACACCAGGATACATTTTTCTTTACTTCTAATATGATTAATTTGCATACATATTTCATCTCTCCCCAAAATATACGAAGGACTTTTAAGGTAAGTCTTAGTTTTTTGTTGTTGTTGTTCTTGTTTAGATGGGATATTGATAATGGAAAGGTGGTGTTTTTATTATGACATCTTAGGGACATTTTAGAACCCTTGTAGGAAGGAGAAAGGAGTGAAGAGGTGAAACAAAGACTTAGGGCAATGAAACTCTTTTGTATGATACTATAGCGGTGGTTATAAGCCACTGCGTATTTATGAACATCTGCTCCTTCAAAAAATCCCAAGAAAGGCAAGAACGAGATGAGATACCTCATATGTGGGACAAGAAGAGGGAATTAAGTCAAGATCTCAGTCTTGAGAGTAGCTTGATGCACACCACAGCCAAACTAGCGCTAAGCAGAAACCTGTATTGGCCACTTTCAGGACAGTCCTCGTGGACTGAATCCCAGAAACTACATAATCAAGTAGCTACTGTGAGGCCTCTGCCAGCCCTGCTCCAACCATGGAGGACAAAAAGGGGAACAAGACTCCACTCAACAAGGGCCACAGAAGTAAAACGATCACAGCTCTTTGCTTGGAGCTCAGTCCCTGACCTCAGTGCTCAGCGGAAACCAATGGACTCTTCCCCCCAGGCCGCTACTCAAAGCAGGAGCCCTCCGGCCAGCCCAGGCATCACACAGAGATCAGCTAGTGACCAGACAGCAGTGCTGGGATGTGCAAAGCTTTCTGCTTCAAAGTAACTGCATACTTTTAGAATGCTGTACTATTGTAAACATGGCCTGTAAATCACACTTTTAATATCAAAACTAAAAGAAAAGTTAGCTCTATTGAGCTACTGATATACACAGTGCAGAAATATTAATCATTATTGAATTCGGAAAGTACAAAGCAACAAGAAATAAACTGCAGAGATTTTTTATCAGTGTAATATTTGACTTTGTTAGTTTTTCTTAGCTTTATTATGTTGTTATCCTTTTAAAAGATTTTTTTATAATCGAAAGATTTGTTTTGTAAGTCACATGATAATCTCAAAGCAAATATCTGTAAAAGACTGACCAAACAAAATAAGCAAGGAATCAAAGGCTATTACTAAAGTCAATCACCTAACCTAAAAAGAGACCAGAAGAGAAGGAATTATTAGGGAGATACAATAATGCTAGAAAACAAGTTACACATTGGCTACAGTCATATAAATATAAACTAAGTTCACTAATTTAAAGTAATAGACTGACCTTGTGGCGAAAAAAACAAGATTTGTATCATGCTTTCAACCCATTTGACCTCTAAAAAACATAGACTACCAGTGAGGAGAAAGAAGAGGCTGCTCCTTTAAAATGAGTCCTAGAGAAAAGTAGCAGTAATCACACTTATATCAGATAAAATAATCTTTAAATAAAAAGGAATCCAAAAGAGGCGAGGCAGGTCATCATACTATGATGAGGGCTTCAATTGGAAAACTGGAGATAACAACTTAAGTATACACAAGATGTGGTGAAAACATAAGATGAATGTTTAAAATATGACAGTAAAATACACATTGACATTAATCCTCCCTGTATCTTGTCCCCACACACTGCTATCTTTCTTGCCTCTTTCTGAAGTGGTTCTGGAAGTCTTTAGTTCTACTGTCTTGGCTGCTTTGATATCTTTTTTTTTTTTTTGAGACAGGGTCTCGCTTTGTAGTTCAGGCTGGCTCTGCGCTCACTATGTAGCCCAGGCAAGCCTCGAACTCAGCAATCCTCCTGTCTCTGCCTCCTGAGTGCTGGGATTACAGGCGTGAGCCACCACGCCCGGCACCATGGTATGTGGTATTGATGGCTGGTGGACATGAGTCTCCACGCCCAGCATTGTATGTGGTTACCGGAGATCGAACTCAGGACCATGCACATGCGAGGCAGGCGCCGGAACCACTGAGCTAACCCTCCGGCCCTGCTTTGATATCTTGAATGGATTCAAAACATTTATGACCATTTTGTTCAAATGAAAGTATTTTGGAAGTGACGTATAACGTAAAAAAAAAGAAGAAACACCTACTATACAATGCAGCTGTCCCATTATTGAGAGATATCCACAGGAAATCAGTGTTTTCGAAGAGATATCTGCATGTCTATACTTATTGTATTATATTATTCACAAATATTAAGAAATGGAAACAACCTAATTGTTGATCAATTGATGAATGGATAAAGAAAATTTGGTAAATATTCACAGTATAATACAAATGATATTTCAAAGTAAGCAAAAAGACTAATGGATGCCTCTTGTGACAAAGTGGATGGGTTTGGTGAGGATTCCTTCCCATTTACTGTTTTGATCTTTCTGGCTAAAGTAACAAGCTGCCCTAGACTAGGTTGTTTACAAACAGCAAAAATGTGTATGTATAATGTACCAATAAAAATAAAATATAAAAAAATGTATTTCTCACAGTTCTGAAACTGTTAATTTCAATGTCATGTTTTTAGAAGATCTCTTAAATGAGGTCTATTTTTTTTCTTTTTTACCGCACAGATGCTTTCTGTATTGATTTCTATAACCTCACACTTTTCTATAACCTGGCTGCTTTGCAGAGGGAGCCAGTCACAACCCTTCTTTTAGGTTCTGCTTTCATAACCTAATTTCCTCCCATACACTCTTCAAATACTCCTATGAAAGGTAAATTCGCAGTGTATTCATTTGGAAAGGACACCAACACCAGGACCATATTGCTGAACTGTGTTAAAATAATGTGTGTGGATCTGTGTGTTAGTGGATTATGAATTTTGCTATCGAGTTAGTAAGTCCAATTTTTCAAGGAGATCAGTCTGAGGACATTCTCTTTGTGAAGTACACAGTCTGAAATAGAAAATGAGATACAAGGGAGGTACTTAGCCAGCTTAAATTCTGAGTTACACTGGAAGAGAAATGTTTGCTAATTGAAAAAGCTCCAGATAGTCTGTGTTGTTAAGAATATAGGAAATATTAGTTCTACATTAAAAAATGAAGAGATAGCCAGGCGTGGTGGCTCACGCCTGTCATCCCAGCACTTGGGAGGCAGAGACAGGAGGATTGCTGAGTTCGAGGCTTGCCTGGGCTACATAGTGAACTCAGAGCCAGCCCAAACTACAAAGCAAGACCCGTCTCAAAAAAAAAAAAAAAAGGACAGATACAATCTAGTATGTTCTAGAGAAATTTTACTGTGAGCTGTTAATTGCATACCCTTTTAAAAACAATTTATATGAGGAATGGGATGAGAGAAGGGAATGTACAAAGTGATATTGAAATAAATATGTGTGCAATTACAAATTCTCTAAAATAATTACACAGCTTGTAATGATAAAACTCAGTGAATCTATCAGGTATTAAGGAGCTTTTTTCAAGATTTTGAAGTGCAAGGCTACTAAAGATTTCCTCTATGTTTATGTGAGCTCATCTGTACAGATGTTCTGACATTTGAATGCTTATGAGTCTTTATCTGGACTACAATTGACTATGTGCTGCAATAAATTAGTAGCCTTGTTGATAGTCAGTGTCAGGATAAAGATCAGAGTCTTTATTATTCATTCAGTTTAGAGTAGTCAGATTACCTGTGTGCACTGAGCTGGTACAAATTCACACAAGCCTTATTCCCTTCAATTCATATTGTAGAAACTCAGGTCATGAATAATCTATGAAAATGTTTTCAGTGCATTTTCTTGGATACAATTATCTTCTTTGGAAGTCTAAGATCAAGGACTTTCGTCTATTATCGCTGCCACAATATTTTCAAACTTACTGCAGGAATGAGGATGTGAGATGCCCTGTCCCTCTGGGTAGGAACAGAACCTTTCTTTGGAACCAGAATTAAAGTCTGTAATGACATGGAACTTTTTTATAATGTTATATCAGAATAACACCAGCAGATTCTGCTTATGTGGATTGTGGTTTTATTGTTTCATCTATTCTCACTTAATGTATAAACTACATACAGAAATGCAAAAGACATTATTAGTAAATAGCCTAATTTATTTACTATTTGATGTTTCCTCAAACTAGGGTGATTTTTTAGAGCTCAGGTTTATAAAGGAGCCTCCAAAGGATGAGTTTTGTGCATCTTTTAGGTAACAAAGAAAGCTTTTACGTGTCAAAACGATTGATAGGCAAGGATGATCAATACACCTTAAGAGAAAGAGATTTTTGTGGATATCATTTCCTGGTATGGGTCAGAGGTTTTGTGTGTGTGTGTGTGTGTGTGTGTGTGTGTGTGTGTGTGTGGCTGCTTTGTTGTTATTGTCAATATTATTTCCATCCCTTCCCTTGATTTGAAGAAAAAGAAATACACTCATGTGCCAGGGCTCTTTGTCTGCCTTAAACGTACTGGTGTCCATTGATCATGTCCTTGCAACTCTGTCCTGCTGCCATCAGATCAATGGAGCTATTCAGTCTTTTTCTTTTCTGTAGTGGCTTGTCAGCTCCTCCCTGGAAAGAGTGGTGGTGGTAAAAATTAAACACCAAAAACACAATTTGGGAGCCAGAGGATTAGCTCAGTGGTTCCGGTGCCTGCCTCGCAAGCGCAAGGCTCTGAGTTCGATCCCGGTAACCACATACAATGCTAGGCATGGAGACTCATGCCCACCAGCCATCAACACTGCATACCACAGTGCCAGGCATGGTGGCTCACGTGTGTAATCCCAGCACTCGGGAGGCAGAGACAGGAGGACTGCTGAGTTCGAGGCTTGCCTGGGCACCATAGTGAGCTCAGAGCCAGCCTGAACTACAAAGTGAGACCCTGTCTCAAAAAAAAAAAAACAAAACACACACACACACACAATTTGGAAAGTCTTTCAGGGTGAAGTTCAAGTTGCTGACTTTATCAACAGGGACTTCTCCCATAGTCTGCTCTGCAGGAACTTTAAATCCAAGTTGATACCTAACTATGAATCTCGGCAGCACAACACACACCTTAGCGAACTTTGGGTTTGTGTGCCTCAGGCTGAAGTGATTTTAGGGTGCCTCTATCGCAATGATTACTGTCATCCTGGAGTTTTAAAAAAACAGATGGTAGACAGGGATGTGATTTTTAAAATTATCAAATTTTATTTGAAATGATCAAATCATGGCATCTATTCATATTATATACATATATACAAGTTTAAATAAAGAAAATTAAATTTCTTACATTATACATTAATTTTTGTTTTTATTTTCTGTACTGTAGATTAGGTGGCACCACTAAACTACATCCCTGGCCACATGTTATTTTTTTCTTCTTTGTAGCAGGGATCAAATGTATATGCTAATTGTTTATTAGACCTGTGATAGGTCTGCATTTTTTCTAATTCTTCTCCTAATTAGGAAAGCACATTTCTAGATAACTATTTTGACATTAATGATTTTATATAATATTTTATACACTATTTAAGTGGCTAAAACTGGTTAAATATAATATTGGTTTTGACTTGTATCTGGAAATTTCCCAAAGCCCTCTGCACCCAGGAGGTGACTAGATCATGAATGTGATGCTGGACTAGGGTGTGTGATTCTGGGAGACAGACTGTGTAACAACTATATTGGTTAAACACAGTTCTGTGTGTGAATAATGGAAGCCCCACCCCCAGGTGTGGGTGGAGCCAATCAATAGTAGCCTGGATGGATATAAAAGGATGGGAAGAAGGCAAAGCGACCTGCTCTGTGCTGCATCCTGTTCACTCCACGGACTTTCTCCTCTTCCCAGCCCCTCTGCCATGTCATCCTGCCTTGGAACCAGCCCACTACAAAACCTGTATAAAATGTCATCAAATGACACTTTCTCTCCTTTAACTTATTGGTGTCGTTTTTGTTGTTGTTTGTTTGTGTTTTGTTTTTGTTTTGTAGTCCTGGGTATCAACTCAGACCTTATGCTTCCAAAGTAGGTGCAGTACAACTTGAGCTAAATCCCTGGGCCCTGGTGTCAGGTATTTTGTATTTGTCTCAGCAATGGGACAAGTAACTAAGATATTTGCTTCCCTTTCTTTTTTTGTCTCCTTTTTAATTATGAAATAAATTAAACCCATGATACCCTCTTGATACAATCTAAATATAGGTCACCTTGCTACCTCTGACAATAATTTTTGAAAAAGCTTCTTTTTCTTGTTTTATTTTGTATTGGGGGCTAGAGATAGAACCCAGGACCTTGCACATGCTAGATAAGCAAAACATTTATATAGAGGATAACAGGAAGTATAAGTACACAAGCCTCCATCGGTGTTTGGACCACTGCATGAGTAAGAACTAAAAACAATGTATGCTCGTACAGTTAAAAAATGTTTCCATAAATCAAATGCCTTCTCAGAAGTTATATTCAATGCCTACAATGCTTGAGACATTCATGCAAGTAGAGGATATACAGAATAACCCAAAGATCCTAGCCTCATGGAGTTTACATTCTAAAAACCAAAGTCTATAATATATGAAAATGTAACAGAAGTGTGGTATTGATACATAACAACAAAGACATTTATTTTTTAAAATATCCATTGTGAGCCATTACTAATAGAGACACTGTAACTCAATGTATTGTTCTTATTCTACTTGTGTTTATGTGTGGCTCCGTGCCACAGTCTGGAAGAACGTGAAGATCAACAAGTTGGGAAATCCTCACCCTGAGACTAACTGCAGATGCACCTGAAGCGAAACATTCCAGGCTAGGGATCAGCATACGTGGGGAGGGTACCCTAGGACTCAGAACATGTGGGATAAACTAGAATGAAGAATCTGAAAATCTCCATCAAAGAAAGAATTAGCCATTGTCTGGTTAAAAACAGCCTTCTTTATATCAAATAAAGGTGGCTCAAAGATGTATGTGAATTTCTGTGAGATTGAAGGCAGTGCACACATTGCTAAAGCAAAGTTCCTCATTATTTAAAACCAGAGGGAGTACAAGCTATATTTTTGCTCCGTTTCAAATTAGTTTAACATTCTCAAAAACCTAAGAAAAAGATAATGTCAGTGGGACTTAGTTCTCTCTCTGCTTTATAGGCATATATTTCGACTAAAGGCCTCTTCTTAGAGGATTATCAGCAAAAAATGAGGAGAGATCTGTTTATATTCTTGCTCTAGTGATAAACAAATATATTCAGCTGAACTAGATTTGCCTGTATTCGACTATAAATGACATGATTAGTCATGGGGTTTTGTGTGATGAAATTTCTAGAAAGCTCATAATACTAATTTAATTATATTTAAGTTAAAAGAAGAAGGTATACTTTTAAGGCCCTTTGAGGGATAGATGGGCATCTTCATTGTAGTATAACGCCCACTTCTGCATTGTCATTTTACATGGAAAAGGTCTTTTTTTCCAAACAGAATGGTGAATAGCCACTGAAACTGCCCACAGAAGTTGAAGTTCTGTGCCAGGGAAACAGATCCTACGGATGAGCACTGATCTCTTGGGAAGAGGATGGGAGGGAGGGGAGCATTTGTTACTGTTTGAGCCATTTCCAGCAAAATTCCTGAGGTAGCACACAGTCTTACAGTGGACGTTTTGTCCTCTGCTCACCTCAACTCTTAGCACCCAGCACAGAGCTTGGCACATAGTTCAAGCTAAGCAAATCTTCGTTCAATATCTGCTGCACATTTAGAGCTTCCAAGTACTATACTCTTCATTTTATCTTTGTAGAACAGCACTTTCAAATTCTTTTCTAGTCAAGAAAAAGAATGATAAAGGCCTCTACAGAAATGTAACAGAACATTCTAAGTATTTCCGGTGTTTAGAACTCTGTCCTGATGTCGTCAGGCTGTAGAGCATGTTCTGTCATTTTGCTAGACATTATTTCATGAGATTTTCTTTCTAAAATTGTGTGACAAAAACATACTCGGAATCCTACACTTACCTTCTCCTACACAGGACAGACAATGCTCCAGCACCCCAGGGAAATCGAGGGCCTCTGAAGCTCCCTCCCTTCCTCGGCTTTCCTCCTCTCCTATGCTCACAGCCCCAGTGGGAGGGGTTGAAAGAGACTTTTCTGGTGAGACTAGTTTTCTCTAAGATGTTTGTGTACAGTCTGACTACCTTGGACGGTTTTTAGTGTATGCTTGTCTTTTCCTGCACACTCTATTTCAGGACAATAGTTGTCATTGTTTCTAGAGAATTTTTCAGGTGGTAGTCTTTGTCTTTCAATCAGAAATGTTCCTTAAAAGGAAAGAAAAGTGCAAAAGGTTTTGGGGCATTCCTAAATTAAAATCACTTGGATATCAGATATTATTTAAATGATAACATGAACAATATTTTCCAAAAATATTTTCCAAAAACATTCAATTGTACCTGACAATAGCAGGTAAATGTTAATGTCACCATAAAAAATGAGTTCATAACCATGATTTTGCCCTTAAAAGCACTATATATTATTAACTACTTTTATGGTAATTGTCATATAAATCTGTGAGTTTTTTTATTGTAAATAGACAGTTTAATAAAATATAGAATATAGTAAGGATAAAATAGTTGAGTATGAAAGCCTTAATATTAATATACAGTTAATGTACAGTACTTAGAGGTGCTTATTGGTGACTAAATATGTTCAGCTCTTTCTATTTTGCTTGATCTCATAAGCTTAATCCTAGGTAATGGTGGCTTACTTTCAAACAACTATGTTTCTATTGGATGGAGTCATTTGATACATTGCCTTTCATATTACCTATGTAGGGATCAACTGGTATATTAAAAAATGTGGACACAGTGCATTTATTATTCCTATTTCCTATTTTACTTTTCCTTCTTCCATAAAGAGAAGATTTAACTATAAATTCTAAATGTTCCAAGAAAGGACACATGTTTTTTTTTTTTAATTTCTCACTCTAAAAGTGAAAAATATGTAGCATTCCTTTTAGGTAATTTCTAATTTCATTGGAGAATGCAATTTTCATTAGAGAGTTCCACCGGCATTGAGGAAGATTTATTCACAAGAGAAACTCTTTTCTGTCCTTACTTCACACACACACACACACACACACACACACACACACACTCACACACACACACACACAAATATGTTTCCTTAAACAAACTTTTGCTAAACTTTTGAAAGATATCAACAGTATACTTCTTGAATCTTCATTCAGATAAAAATACAAAAATGTGAGAGCTTCCCTAGAAAATATATATCTGTAAGTAGATTTGAAATTGTTAAATAAACATCCAAGCTCAACAATAAGCCCTTTCTTTGTGCTCTGAAACAATCAAAAGAGAGAGAACTAATGAAAATTTTCAAAAACCTGTAATTTTCTTTCCTTTGACTTCCTTCTGGAAATACTGGATATTTGTAAGAAGGAAAATGATGAAATTACAGCCACACATATGAACAAATGATTCAGAAATCTCCAAAATACCATATACCTTTTTATTGTATTTATAACTCTCATGGATATTTAAAGAAAACAATATGCATGTATTAAGCATTAGAAAAATGACAGAAAATTTTAAGATGTAATTGAACTCAATCTATAGGATTAACTTACTTTAGATCATTTGCAAAAGGTAACCTTCCACCCTTTGTTTCTTCTACTTTAACAAGTTATTATTTATGTTGTATGGGAGATTAATCTCAAGTTATAATTTGAGACGCATAAGTCAGTTTTGGTGGTAGTGTCTGGTTCATTCCCTCCTTTGTGTTCTAGCTACTAAGCTGGCAAAAAGAATAAGCTCATGAAGATTATGCAGTGAGTACTTTTTCACTGACTTGAATATAATTAAATAAATTCAAGGAAAGGACTAAGTACCTTAGTGCGTGTATCTGTAAGTATATGACTACATTGTATCAAGAGCAAGAAAGGAATTTGCCCTGATTACAGGACTTGTCAGAGTATAAAAGGGAGGGCAGCACTTGAAATGAACCTTGAAAAAGTGGGGGGCTTTTGACACATAAAAAGTCAGGAATACAGCTGGCAGGACCCAGAAAAGAAGGTGCTGTAAGGCAGAATGGATTTGATTGACAGTGTTCTTCTGACAACGCTTCCTTTTTATGTACACTTACAATAATTTGCACCACTCCAAATTCTACTGCACTCCAACTGAATTTATTCTGCCCATAACATGTAACATTTACATAAATTTACTATATATTAGAAACTTTGTTTTCTTAAATCATAATTTCAATTAAAAATTATTGTATAATTACTCTTTGTGCATATGCATCTGTGTGTGCATATCTAGTAGCTCCTGCATATAAAGTGGTTGGAAGATAGTGAGGATTGATGTCCCAATTTAAGTTATTGTGATTATGTTATAATAAATATATGAAAACTACTTAATGGATAATTCAATTTATGCTTTGTTCTAGTAATTCTTGAAATACTATCTTCTTTGATTGCATCAGGTAATATATATCTTAAGTGTATAGAGACCCTAAACTCTATACAGACTAAATATAGAAAAATTTGAATTCTTAATGTTTTAATAGGTTGCTTAGCCAAGTTATTAATAAGTTGTAAATGCATAGTTGAATGACAAATGTCACACAAATACAATATACAGAAGAAAAATTTACTATTTCTAAGTTAATGTATGAATAGAATAATTAGAGAGAGAGAGGTGGGTGGAAAGGAAGTACCCAAACATGAAAAAGATCCCGATATCCTTATAAAATTCAAAAAGAGTACACTACTTTTTGCAAGAATATTTAGAATCTAAACATTCTTTTCACCAAAACGTTGATTTTTTTTTATAGAAAGTAGATAATGATTTGATGAAAATGGACTGGAGAGAAGACTGTTACTTTAAGAAAAAATACTGAGAAACGATGGAATCACGTGCATGTTATTTTTCTGGTAGAAACCCAATAGACTGTGCAGAATTCTGAGCCTGTCAAAACAGCTTTTTTCCTTCTTTACTTTGATAATTTTGCAGTTTACTCGTATTTTCTAAAATCATATATTTTGAATATTATAGCTCATTGCCATTACTCTCAGGGTTCTCTTCTCATTTTTTGATAGATCACCATGTATTTTCCATTTATAATGTACTTTGTGTTTCCTAATGAAAAATCACACTTCTCAAATAATCATGGTATTTCCATTCCCTCGTTAATGAAAATTATATCATGTATTTGCCAACCAAAAGGTCATTAAATATCTAATTCTATTTTATTATCTAAATTTTACAATTTAAGATATTAGCTAACTTCATAGGGTTTAATATCTTATTAGTGGAAGTCCAACATTAATTCTTATTTTTCACTCACAGTTAATGATACATTTACACACGTTTATAGCAAGTTTTAAGCCTTTGATTTTTGTTGCTTTTCTATGTGTGCAATCTCCACTTATTTAAATGTAGATTTAAAATTGTAGAGTTCAGTTTGCATCCCACGTAAACACAGACTTGTGAAAATTCACCATGTAGTCAGGATATAAAGTAATCAAAACTTTTCAGTTTAAATTGACTCCAATTCTAACTACAACCTGAAATTGCAAAACAGACTCAAGCAGTGAGCTCTGTCTTTCACATCTGAGATCCAAATGGCCCTGCAGATGTGAAATTGTCTGTTGCTATGGGAGAACAGCTGGATTCAGTTAATGAGTCGGGTCAGCATGAGTTGAAGCACAAGACACTAGAAAGCTGCATTGCCACAGTAGAAAACGCTAGGAAAGGATGCAGAGAGCCAGATTGTGGCAGGAACAGCCCCGAGAGTGACACAGCTGTAAGCGTAATTAGGTTCCTCTCCTACCAGCAAGTGGAAGTGTTGCTTACTCTTATACGTAGAAATCTTAGTCGCCAGCAGATCCGTCTCCAGTTCAGATCCTACTGTGACAGAGAATCAACCCACTCAACCCAGATACTCTAAAGAGACAAATAAAAATGGCCTTTGCCTAGAGCCTACAGAAATCAAGTATGCTGGGACCTTAAAGAAATTATCCTTGGTGACTTTTATTTTTTTCTTATATGGTAAGTATCTATTCTCTATTTTCATTGAATGATGAAGAGTGAGAGACATTTAATGTCCCATCTTTTGTTTGGATGTAAAGAAAAATTTAGTTTTTGGGGAGTGAGATAGAAAAATAAAATAAATCACAAATATTTACTTAACTAAATATTTACTTAACTAGAATGTACTAGATATTATTATTCAAGGGAAAATATTTATATTCGTCAGAATAATTCATTTATCCAGGTTCTTACTGAAGTTCACTATGTAAGTAGATGATGATAGATTTGGTGATAAAATGGGAAAATTTAATTTCAAGCTTATCATCTACTGCTTCCAGGAACAGGAAATCATGGCATGGAAGATTGGAAATCACAGTAAAGTTGTCGATAATACATTATACATTTATTCATCTAACAACCATTTCCTTAACATGGGTTCTGTTGCAGGCATTTTTCTTATTACTGCTCTATAAGAAGATGAATAGCAGATGGGTCCCTGTCTCACTTAACAGGAGTGAGGTAAAAGCATGTACATGGGCACACATGTACACACATGTGGAGAGAAGTATGGATAAATAGGGATAAATTGAAGATAACAATATGGTTGTTAATTAGGAAAACACCCCTTCAGGAAAGAACTGTTGCATGATAAGCAGAGACTTACAAAATAATGCTAGTACTGTTCTTACTTACGGTAAAATCATCATTGTGGCTACAGAATTAACAAGCTCTTTCACAGTAGCCTTTTATGCCAAACGATTCATACCCTGTAAGTCCAAACTACAGTCATATATCAATTCCTATAAATTTGACAATTTCTTAGATGGATAAGCAAGGCACAGAAAATAATGTTCCTTATCCAAAGTCACACATCTAAACGTGGATCTGTAAATGGAACACAGCGAAGTCCAGTTCCAGAGTTTACTTTCTTATCCATGTCAGCCTCATTGAATCAATATGTGCTGTTTTTTTTTTGTTTTTGTTTTTGTTTTTTTTTGAGACAGGGTCTTGCTTTGTAGTTCAGGCTGGCTCTGAGCACACTATGTAGTCCAGGCAAGCCTGGAACTCAGCAATCCTCCTGTCTCTGCCTCCCAAGTGCTAGTATGACAGGTGTGAGCCACCACGCCCAGCACTGTGGTATGTGGTATTGATGGCTGGTGGGCCTGAGTCACCACGCCCAGCTTTGTATGTGGTTACCGGGATCCAACTCAGGACCTTGCGCTTGTGAGGCAGGTGCCAGAACCACTGAGCTAACCCTCTGGCCCAATATGGGCTGATTTTTCAGTATAAGTAAAAAAAGTATGATCCCCCCAACTAACATGTTCCTATGAAGATGAATCAGACTTTTCTTTCTAATGAGTTAGAAAATATTATATTTAGAAATCTTAAAGTCTCTAGAATGCAATCTCCATTTGCAAATTAAAATTGACCAGTTGAAGACTAATGCCTCTGGGATATCCAAGTCAATGGAAATTGATTTTAGTTTTGTAAATAAAATTTAAAAAATAGAATGTATGGTTGATTCAAAGACACTATCAAGTGTTATACCATATAGAGGCTCTTCAAATGTACATAAATGTACTCTCAATTATGGTCTCAATTTTGTGGTATAAATTTTGTAAATCCAGGCACCAAGAACAGAATAAAGCTGCAAATTAATTATATTAGGTAAGTAAATTAGCAAATACAAAATAAGACTAACTGATTTGGCTCATCTGAAATGGCAATACCACATTGGCATTTCTTCATCTTTGGTGACTGTAAAAGCAAAGCTGACACTGGGCAGATGTGTGAAGACCTTCCTGGGCCAGTGATCACAGCTCAGTGTGGACAGGAAAAGCTGATCAACTAAAGTGGACATGTCTAACTATACAGAGGGTATTTATGGGAAAAAATTAAGGACATCACAATAATTTTCCTAATCATTAATATGATTTAAGATTTAAAAAATGGCTCATTGGTGAAAACTGAATAAAATTTGGTACGATTTTGTTTACTCTACCAAACGTGCACTTCCCTTTACATAAATTATGTGGTTTTTTTTCGTTTTGCTCCTCCTTGACTGGCTTTGGCTCCTGTAACATTTTATTTTATGACCTCCCCATATTTTCTTGATACTTTTCATAGAACATTAAATTTAAACCAGAAGCCATCCCAATTTCTACCCTGGGATGCAGTCACCTCCCTCCTCCATCATTTTTAAGTTATTAATGAATTCAGAACAGACTGAATTCAAGTGTTTATTTCAATCATTGCCATTGTTGTTTTCATCAAGACTTCATACTCCTTGTAAAGCATTTGGTTTGACTTTGTTCTTAGAAAAGGCGACAGACAAATAAGTGTATTTTGTGTTTTACATGACAATATTTAGTGATAGGTCATTTTCCCCTAAATAATATAAGTGAGGGTGAATGAAGTGAAAAAGATGACAGATAATTCTATTGCATACTTATGGAGTAACCAAAATAGTGCACTTTGTTCAAAGTAATTTATAGGAAGAAAAGAGCTGAAGAACTTGTCTGTAAATAAAACAAAATATGTCTGTTTGTAACTCTAATTTTGCCTAGTTTATTTCTATATTGCTATATGAATTACTTTAGCACAAAAGGGATCATAATTCATCTTCTCATAATTATCAATACCTTAATAACTATGCAAATATTATTTCATTATTTATAAGCAAAACATAAGCAGAACTTTATCTTGGGAAACATTTTACAGTAGTAAATCTGGAGAAAAGAAATCATGTAGTTGATTTGAATAAGAGAAACCACACATGAACACAAATGTACCAAAGTACAGCATCAAGAAATAATGACTCCATCTTAAAAACAATAAAATATTAAGAACAAGCACTTTAGCATTGATACTTGAGTTCTGCTTTACTTGGAAAATGTACATACATAATTAAAACAAGAAAGAATATGTGAATCTTAAAATGGACTGTATATGGAAAGTAAAATATAAGATGTAGCATTTCTACAACTTGATGAAAATATTAGATTATGTTTCTGTCAATCTGTCTGATAATTTTGTATATTCACAAAATACATACTAGTCTATTCAACGTGAAAAACAAGTTTTTAAAGTAGTCTGACAAATTATTATTTTCATGTTGTCAACCAGAAAAGTACAGTTTAGGGAAGTTAGGGCTTGCCAAAGGCAACACAATGACAGAGTTTGGATTAAATGTGGGCTTTTCTCATGCACAGCCTTTTCTAGGTTTTGTTCCAGTGAACAACACTGATCGATCAGCAGTAGTTCTTAAAAAGTGAAGGAATTCAAGACTTTCTTGGTACACACTGGGAACCAGGGCTGTGGTTAGGTAGCCAGGACTATAGGTGGCGAGTTTCAGGGGCGGCATAAGGAACATACATTTTCAGCTGCTTTTCTCCTCATAGTTGTTCATTTGTGCTTAAAAAATAGACCAGAAAGCCGGGCATGGTGGCTCACGCCTGTAATACCAGCACTCAGGAGGCAGAGACAGGAGGATTGCTGAGTTCCAGGCTTGCCTGGGCTACATAGTGAGCTCAGGGCCAGCCTGGACTACAAAGCGAGACCCTGTCTCAAAACAAACAAACAAACAAAAAATAGGCCAGAGAAATGTCTCCCAAGCAGCATTACTTGGGTACGCACTTCCTCAGATTTGTGTTAATGGTGATCGAAACAATCAGTTTAACTGGCCATCAGTGTGCCAGGGTTTGTGTCCTGTTCTTCACTTTTTTTTCCCTATACCAATGGTAGCTTTTCTTCTTTTCTACCAGTAACACTTTTTTTTTTTTCAAGAACCAACTGGAATCTCAACTGCTCTCAAGCATTTTCCTATCTTTCTCCTTTAACAAACAGAATTCCCCATCTCCTCTCTGTGCCTTTCTCTTGACAATCTTTACAGCCATTTGGCACTATTTGCTGTTTTCTGTCCATGGAACTCATATTCCCTCAAGCAGACTTAAATATCCCAGGGTTACTTCTATATTCTCTGAAATAGCCAGGACAGCAGACTATTATCGTGGGTTACTAAAGTAATCATCTCTTCAAAATCGGTCAAGAAATATTGACTTTACTAAACTTCAAAGGAAAACAAATACTAGAATGTAAAAGCTAGGAAGCAATTATAAAATGCACTCTGAAAGTTAACTCTATGTCAATATCAGTATGCTTTAGAAATATATGGCAACCATGTTTGGTCATAAATAAATACTTGGTTTCAGAACGAAGAAAAAAACATTCCTACTACTTAAATAGAAGATACAACTCCGGCAAGATGTTGAGGTGGACAAAATCTACATACTGAAACAGCATAATGCACAATACAGCACATCAGCTTCCAGACTGGTGGTGGAAAACAACAACAACAACAACAAATAGCTCACTCAAAACTGTTTGCTGAAGTTTTACTTAGAAGACTCATTTTGATTGTCTTCATGCCTTGAAATACAATAAAATAGAGAGGTCGCTTCAGACGAAGAGATCACTATATATTTGCTGCCCTGCCTATTTATGAATAGAGCATATAGCAAATAATTGTTTTAGTTCAGTGATTTAAATATCAAAGAATTATCATCAGTCACCCAGTAATTATTCATTGACTTAATGAATCAGCATATAAATGAATGAATATCATGATTACAGTTTGTTGAAATACCTTAAATAATATTGTTCTGCTAATTATAAAACCAATTATTTTTTCCAGACAACACACAGCTCAAATATTTACTTAACAATATTAACAAATTTATTTCTACTCAAAGTGCATTTTGACTACTGAAATCAGAGTGGTTCTTGTAATAAATGCCATGTCTTAGTTAATTAGCAATTATTATTTTTTCTTCCTGGTGGGATTGAAGTCAGTATGCCAGCCAAGCCCTCAGTCACTAAGCCACACTCCTGCTAAGGATTTAGGTCAGTAGTACTCTGTCTACCTTTCAAGCAAAAGTTCAATTACCTGTAATGAAAAAGCAATTGAAATCAATATCTTGCCTCTCCAATTTATACCCTTAAACTAGGGAATTCTGAGTTCTCAACATATTGATGAATATTTATTCCCTTTAATATTTTCTCAAGAATCTAGAGTCTAGGGTAGCTTTTTGATTAACCTAGTTCAAATTAAATATTTTAATATAATATATTTATTTTTTCTAAAATATATGTGAGGTTTGATAAAACCGTGCACTGATTAAGGTATTTTAGATATTTCAAAATAGATCTGGATTTACCAATGTTAAATTTAAAGGTTTCCATGGTAGCTACTGAATCAATTACTAGTAGCCCTCTGACAAAACATTATATGGTAGTAATTCTCTCAGAAGAATTGGACTGCTTGAAATAGCTATTTTTAATAAATTTCTAAGATAATAGAGAAGTTTCCATAAGAAGAGAAACTGCGTAGAAGAAACCAGGAAAAGGTATTTTAAGGAAGTTTAGTATTTCAATGTGCTAATAATAGTAATGGAGTCAGCAACATCTCCAAAGACAAACTCTCAAGCTCAGAAAAACAAAAACAAAAACACAACTATGGGGGTCAGGAATGTAGCTCAGTCGTACCACACCTGCCTCTCTACTCAAGACTCTGAGTTCTGTGCCCTGTACAAAGGGGAAAAAAATAGAGGGAGTGAGACTAAGGAAAACTGTTGAGTCACTAATGTTTTGGTTCCATATAGGAAACAAAAAAGGGCAGAAAGGCTTTGCAAACATCACATGATTTCCATTAGCCTTTTTTCTAATTGCCACATCAGAAATAATGTAGTATATTTCAAAATTAAAACTAGGGAATATTCTAATGTTAGGAATCCTTATTTGAGAAAATGCAAACACAATACTGCAAGACATTAGACCTGAGCTCAAGAAAGCAAAACTGGGCCCAGGATCATTTATCACCTGAATTAAATCATCATTTTGTTGAAAATGCCGAAGACTATCTCTCTAATCTTTGGTCAGGGGATTACCACTGAAAATTGTCAAAGGATTAATTTTACCCTAGTATTCAGTAAGACTGAGAAAAGTTTCATTAGTAAGACAAAACTACAATGTATATACAGATTGCTGCTGCACAGAGCCAGTAAGAGGCTAGTTTCTCAAAATCGGCCTTGTCGTGTTTCATTGCCCATGAATCCTGATTACACTAGATTTTTTTTTGCATGCAACTGTGGCTGACTCTTGAACATAAGTATCTTTCATTTCTTATTATTTTAATATAAGCTGCTTGTTCTTTTAGTTAGTACATCTTTGCAGTACATAATGTTTACAATCTTGTTTAGAGTTGGTTTGCAAACATAGCACATCTTAATTGCTGATTTCATTCTCTTTCCCTCTACTCCCTAACTTGTCTCTCCATCTCTTTATCCTCCTCATACTTGAGAAAGGTTTATCTCCCTACTTCTGATGGTCAATCTTGTTCCTTATTTATGACTTCACTTTCTTATATAAGAAAAATCATGCACCATTTCAGCGTCTCTGATTTATTTCACCTAAAACATTATCATCTCAGCGGGCCCGCAATTTCCTAGACATGACACAAGTTTATTTTTCTTCATGGCAGAATAGTACCCCACTAACTATAAATACCACATTTTCTCTATACATTCTTCTGTGGATGGACAAATATATAGGCTGCATAAAAAGCCTTTGACAAAATCCAAGATTCTTTCATGATAAAAACACTAGAGGAAATAAGTACAGAAGAACCTCATTGTAATTTAGTAAAAATGGTTTATATAAATCTACTATCAAAATCATATTAAAGGGAAAAACACTAAAAAGTTTCCCAAAAATGAGGAACAAAACACTAATCACTCTCACCACTCTTGTATAACACGGATCCTAAACATTAAGCAGAGCAGACAGGCAAGAAGACAAAAGATATATGTCCAGAAAGAAGTCAAATTATAGTTATTTGAAGGAGACATGATACTCTACATACAAGACTACCCAAAAATCCACCAAAAGACTTTTAGAATTAATAACTAAATTCAATAATATAGGAGGCTACAAAATCACCACAAAACAGTATCTTTCATATACACTAGTAAGGGATAAACTGAGAAGGAAATTAGAAAAAAAATATACACAATAACATGAAGAAATATTAAATACACAGGAATTAACATAACCAAGGTGGTAAAAAAAAAAAGGTCCACAATGAAAGCTGCAACAGTATGGAAAAGGCAATCGAAGACATCAGAAAATAAGCTGATAGCCCCATTCTTGGATAGGTAGAACCAATATAGTTAAAACAGCCATACTTTCAAAATTGACAGAAAGATTTAAGGCAAGAAATTCTGAGCAAGTACCTGAAATATTTTTCCTAGAAATGGAGAAAACAATGCTAAAATTCATACACAACAAGAAGACACCTGTAATAGTGAATGCTGGGTAACAAGAACAAAGTGGAAGGCATCACGACCTCACAGCTGAAATTATATTTGATGAAAATATTAGATTATGTTTCAAAGATATAGTGACTAAAACAGTATGGTATTGGCATGAAAACAGTCATGAGAAACAAAGTTAGAGAAGATGGAAAAACAATCCCAAGCACATTCAAATACTTGAATATTTGGTAAAAGCAATGGAGCTATACCCAGAGGAAAGATAGGCTATTTAATAACAGTAATGGGAAAACTGGATATCCACATGCAGAATATTTAATCTATACTTGTATTTAGTGGATTGAATAGCTAAGTGTTAGCACAGAAAAAATTCACCTGCTGGAAGATAAAATAGATGAAACTACTGAAGCCCAGTCATAGGATGGGGATTTCACAGAAGAACAGATGGTCACTATAAACTTGAAGAAATGTTCAACATCCCTGCTCATCAGAGAAATATAAAACACTGACATTTCATTTTACCCCTGAAAGGATGGCCAACTTTCAGAAATCAAACAAGAAATTCTAGCAAGGCTGCAGGGGAAAAGGAATCCTTCCAAACTGCGGATGCAACTGTAAACTAGTCAAATGACTATGAAAATCAGTATGGAGAGCCCACAAAAAAAGCAAAACCAGACATTTCATTTGATCCAGCTATTGCCCTTCTAGAATCTTCCCAGAAGAGTTGTAGGCATCATCTCAGAGTGATACTCACATAGCCATGTTTACAGACCTATTCTTTCAGGATCTATTTCAGGCAGGATGTGTGTAACAATAGCTGGACATTTGTCCCTTCCCATGCTAGATTATTCTCCTTTGCTTGGGACATAATAATTGCATGACATAGTATTTCTCCTCAGGATCTTTTCCTCATTATGGTGTCTATGCCAACATCAAGCTTAACTGCATGATCAAGTCGCCTGGTATTCAGAAATGGTAAAGACAAATGCCAGAAGAAGCAGTTAAGATGGAGACAGAGAAACACTTCAACTCAGGAAAGAGTGATATGTGACAGCATTTTGCTAGTCTCTAGGTTCAGGCAGATTCACTTTTGCCTCTCTCCAGGTAAGCTAATTAGTCCTTCCTTCCTTCCTTCCTTCCTTCCTTTCTTTCTTTCTTTCTTTCTTTCTTTCTTTCTTTCTTTCTTTCTTTCTTTCTTTCTTTCTTTCTTTCTTTCTTTCTTTCTTTCTTTTTCTTTCTTTCTTTCTCTTTCTTTCTTTCTTTCTTTCTTTCCTTTCCTTTCTTTTTTCTTTCTTTCTTTCTTTCTTTCTCTTTCTATACCTTTTGTCTTTTTCTTCTTTTCTTGCTCTTTCTTGTGTTCATTCATTTCTACTTTATTTTGAGTCATAACAGCAACTATATGAGATAATAAGATAAAAACACTGTATGTGCTTAAATTATGGTTTAAAAAAAAACATTGCCATCAGTCCCTTTGAAAGTGTAATCTTTTGTTTGAAACACTCTTGTCCTATTGCTTTTGACACTTTGTAAAGCTGTTACAGAAATCTTTTTCTGTGTGCCTTTAGCCACACTGTCATGGTGGCCTCGATGTACTGAGCTGATTCAGAAGGCAAATCTCCCACAGCTATTTCAACATTTGACAACGGTCAGATATTGCAGTGTGAGATCCAGTGAAGAAGAAAGTTGTGAATGGATCATAATTTAGTCATGATCCTACCTTTCCCGTGTGTGGCATTCAGTCACTCTACTCATCATGGTTTCAAATACACAACATAAAGGCAGTTCTGAAAGGGGATTTCCAGAGTTGGTTCAGAGAGGCGCAGGCATTATGGGAAGTATTAGAGAAGCATAGAAGCAGGAACTACTCTATGGATCATGTATGACAATGCACTTTATACTGTAATAGATTTATTTTTAAAGATTCACCGTGCTTTTCAGTCACCCGTCATATATCCTAACTACATTGTCTCCTTCAGCGTTGCTAGCTCTTCTGTAACATCTCTTCTCCTAATGTGATATCCAAAGCTCATTACAACTTCTTTAGTCTACCTCCAATCATTCAAACTCTATTTTAAAACATTCAGTTTCCCAAGAGTCCTATGGGTAATTAGAAAACTTAAGACAAAAGAGTTATTTTAAAGGCCAATTATTGCCGGGGATCTAGCTCAAGTGGTACCTTATCTACCTTAAAGGCCAATTATTTTATTTCCTTTTAGACATATGACACAAGCTAGATTGAAAATCAAGTTTATATAAATTGGGTCTTTATAATGCAATGGATTTATATGCATTTGAAAAAATTTAAATGTCATGTGTACTCCTATTAATTTATAGATTTATACTCCTATTATTTATTTATACACCTATTAATTATACTATTTATTTATTTATACTCCTATTAATTTAAGATAGAGAAGAGACAAGAGAAGAGAAGAGGAAGGGGAAAAGAAATGGTTGTGAAGGGGAGGAGAGGTACGGGGAGAGGAGAGGAGAAAAGAAGGTGAGCTTACATGTTCCAATACCAACAGATCCCCCAACACGAGAAAGCAGAGCCCAGATTAATTCAGTTACACAGACACGTCTACAGCAGAGAATATTGATCATGCCAGAGAAGTTTTGTGGATCCAAAAGTCACTTAAAAATACTGTTTTATATAAGGTGGGTACAACAGATCTTAGGACAGTTTCAATGAGCTAAGAGCAATGAACACACAACAAAAATAAAGGTGAAGCGCGGGGAAGAAGGAAAGGACGATTGGGAGATGAAAAAGGCTGCGTGGTTTAGAGACTGCGGCAGAGATCTGCCTGATGCTCATAGCTCACTTAGTTATTTAGTGATATGTATCCCTAAAGCAAATGCGAGCCAAAGGAAGGAAAGTCTGGTTGCACTGCATTATTTTATCTACAGTCTTTAATTTTCAAACTACTTGATGAATTCCCAACCTACCCTATATTCAGTAATGGAAATACACAAGCTATGATTATAATTGGAAGGTGAAATTTCTAGAACATTCAACATCATCGTATTTGACCTAATTTAGCATAGTGAGAGTGAATCAGCACGTTTTAAAATAAGTACTGTTTCAATGAATAAGATTCCCTCTGAGAAAGTTTATATTTTTGCATCAAATGTTTTTCCAAGAGGTTGTTGCACAGCATTGGTGTTTTTGTAACACTGCAATGACGTAGAGAAAATAGCCCAGTGGGTATTAAAATTTAGAGCAAAGTGGAGGAAAAGAGTCAATCTTCAAACAAAAGAAATTATGAGAATTTGCACACAAGCTTCCAAAGTGTGACTTCTTGGCTAAATTTATTATGTTTCTGATTCCTCATCTTTAAATTCAAACTTAATTCTACACAAAGTTCTTAAAAATTAAAGCAAATTTTGCAAGAAGTTGCTTAACTGTCTGGTACAATTACAATTATTTAAAGGGAAATCACAGGCCTACTGAAAAGCAATAGAAATGGAAATAAAAGGTAAAATAAATATTCAGTTCACTAATCATGCATGTTTAGGTAATGTGGCAAAAACTTAATACAGAAAGTAGTTCACAAATGTTAACTTGATAAAAGTCTAGCTCTTTAATTGCAATGAGAAAATGTTTTAGAACTATCACTGCTGCCCTAGGGCTCAGGGCTAAAAGGTTCTGTTTTTAGCCTTACTTATATCTTTGTGACCTTGGGAACAGTGTGTTACATTTGTGACCTAGATTAAATTTCCTTTTTTAATAACATGGAGGAATTATGCAGATTCCAAAGCTCTTTTGTAGTGAGAATGTTCCATGAAGTGGACGAACTACGCGTGTAGAAGTTGGCATTCTGAGAGAGGACCAGACGGTCTAGTGTGGACACACGATTTACAGCAGCTAAGGTTCTCCCCTCTGCCTTGGTCATGCAGCTCACTGGCTCTGCCTCCATTCGGATGGCACTTGATATGTGGCCAACGCAATATCAGATATGTAGGAAAGAAACTGAAGATTTTCCAAGGACTTTTTTCTAAGTGCCCCAGTTATTTCCAAATCTATTATGTGGCAAGAAGTACAGAATGAAAATGGACAACTTCTCCAACAGTCCTCCAATGGGAAAATGTGGATGCTTTAGAAAGGCCTGAGGCTCTTCTGCTCCATGGATTGAATTCTGCTAATGAATGCAGCGCCCACACAATGAGGAGGTGGAGGCAGCGGTGGGAAGGCTTCGGGACAGTGCCAACAGTGCCCCTGTGATCTGCTGCCAAGAGATCTGCGCAGGGGATCTGCTTCTGCCCTAGGCACTTTCTGAACTGAAATCGTCTAACTAGCAGGAAGACTTTCAGGAAGCAATTCCGTGGCCACCCCTGCTCCGGACAGGCACATGGTGCGCTATGCATGGGGCACAACACTTGGTCTAATAAATGATCCAAAAATCCTGATTCTCCTCTGTATTGCAACTCATATCTGTGTGTGTGTGTGTGTGTGTGTGTGTGTGTGTGTGTGAATATGCTTCTCATATGGAGTTTTATGCATCATGAAGGACTGTTACTAGTAACTCATGTTCCCATTTTATATTCTTCAAAAATTGACAAGACCAAGTCTCCTCATTGCTAAAAATTTATCAGTTCCAGTTGTGGTTCTGTCACAGGTTCTGTCACCAGCCAGGCAATAATGAGTGACTGCCTAGCAGGTGCACAAATACAGATCCCTAGAAATCATATGATGGTCAGGGGGAAGTACGTTTAGCTGTTAACCATTATCAATGGGTCACTGACGTTAGCTGTTCTGTTCTTCTCTTGAAACTGATATACACACACACATTATGATATATAATATGTCATATATATACTGATAATTTTGTTGGTCATTGATATAATTTTAATAATATAGGTTTGTAGGTAGGTCATCGTGCATTTTGCGAGATTGCCAGTTTTTGTTGTTATTGGCTTCTTTCGGATCCACTGGCCTTTCCATAAAATAATAATAAAAAAAGATGTAAAGTCTTTTGTTTCTAGAAGTGCATTAAAGCGATTTTTAATCCCAGTGTCAAAACAACACTTGAGCAGTACAGACATGGCCACTTCGCCCTCCCAGGCTTATTCCTCTTCAGGGTGTCAGTGGGTGGAAATGCCTCAATGAGACAGCACTTGGGTCATTCATGAACATGGCTGTGGTGCGGTGGCACTGCATTAAATAATTATCCATGTTGGTGGCCGTTTCAGTTTTGTTTGCTGCATAACAAGATACTCTGCATTCAGTGGCATAAAAAGTACTCCACTTGTTCTGCTCAGTGATTCTGTAGACTCAGACTTCATAACCAAGGGAGCAGGAACACTACCTCTCTTCACAATGTTTAGGGCCTCAGGCTGAGGAAACTCTAAATCTGAAGAAAAGTTGAAAACTAAGGACAATATACTCACATGGAAGCTCATTCATAAGTTTAATGGATGATTCTACATGCTTTAACCCTTTGGTTTAATTTTCTCCTTACTGATATGGAAATAATTTTATTACCTAATTTTCTGTAAATGTTATATTTTATGTAGGTTTATAGGTATGTCTGTAGATATTTTTATGTGTCCTTCTAGACTATTATCTTAGCTAAAAAAACAACAGTTTTACTTTATTCACATATAAAGTCATAAAATATATTTACACTTGTAAGATAACTCTGAAACTTTTGCGTAAAAAAATGAAGCAAATTTCTTTTGAAGGGCAACATTATAAAGTAGAAGCTCAAAAATGTATTTGTATGAGAAAAAAAAGTATTGGGCTCCACTCAGTGGGACATAGTAATTTTGAACACAGGCACAGAAAAATATGCTATCTAAATTCTAATTTCATCACCAATACTTGCAAGCAATGGACTGTGCATCCATTTTCATTTTTTCAAAATATCAGTAATAAATATAGTTTGTGTTTATGGGAGCTTTTGTGAGGTTTAAATGTGTCCAGAAATTTGACAATTAGCTAAATGGTGTACCAGATTTGAAACAATTGCTGGATGTCCTGTGGGTACCTTTGTCATACCGATCAGAGAGTAGGCAGGAGGCTTCCTGGGGGAGGCCCAGGTCCTGAATATTCCAGAGAAAAAGCAAGATCGTACTATACTGGAGCCCAGGAAATAACAAGCCATGGCAGTACTCTTTTCACACAGCACTCCTAAGTTATCCCTAGTGCTTTATGTGGGGAATTGTTTTTGAAAGTTGCCTTTGCTCCGCTCTTAAAAATGAGAGATTTGTCACCGGGCGTGTGTAATCCCAGCACTCAGAAGGCAGAGGCAGCAGTATTGCTGAGTTCCAGGCTTGCCTGGGCTACATAGTGAGCTCAGAGCCAGCCTGAACTATAAAGCGAGACCCTGTCTCAAACAAACAAACAAACAAACAAACAAAAAAACAAGTGCCACGCGTGGTGGCTCACGCCTGTAATCCCAGCACTCGGGAAGCAGAGACAGGAGGATTGCTGAGTTCGAGGCTTGTCTGGGCTACATAGGGAGCTCAGACCTAGCCTGAACTATAAAGCGAGACCCTGTCTCAAAAAAAAAAAAAAAAAAAAAAAACGAGAGAGAGATTTGTCAAATATTTGAAAAGAAATGCCCTTTCTACTTCTCCTCTCCTTTTTATTGTATGAGTCACATGCTGCTACTTCTAATAGATCCTGGGCAAGGCAACTATGAACACAACAGAACTAGAACTAAAGATCTGCTAAGGCTTTCTACTGAAAATTATCTTTTAGTGTTAACCATGAAGTCTGTGCTCAATTCTATAAGGCAGGGAGAATTCATTTCAACTCTGTACAGTGAAATCCAGTGACTTCCTTTCTTCAGTTTCCCTGAAGAAACTGCTACCCAGAATGGAGTAAATTTTGGAGGCTGAATTGACAAGGAGATGTCAAATAATTTAATTAAATTAATTGACAATATAAAATCTCAACTTTCATAGAGACATTTCAATATAGAATGAGTGTGTCTAATAGAAGGAATCATTTGCTGAACTATCAGACTACATGTTAAAGGAAAGGTGTACATAATAATTTTTGGAGGTTCACTATGTATCAGAATTCTACACATAAATATTCTTGTATTTTTTAGTTTATTGGTACATTATATATACACATCACAATCCCTCTCAACACTGAGAATTTGTACTAGTATGACATGACTTAATTCTCAATTTTCCAGGACTTAACACTTTTGTGAATATGAAACCACATTGGCGTGTATTCCAAGCTCCAAACATTTAAACATTAAAAATAATTATAGAGGCACATTCACATTTCGGTGTGTGAATCAGTGGCAAAATGTGCGTCCTGTGCACCCCAGGGAGACCTCTCAAACATGTCTCATTTTTTAGAACTTTATGGAGCTCAAAGTAGAAATCAAATATTGTCTACTGTGACAGCTACACGCAATACATTCATGGTATTACTCAGACCAACGTCAGTGATCCAGGCAGTTGAATTTCCCAAGTTAGGTTCAATGTTTTCTTGTTCTATTTATTTTGTCTTTTTTTGTTGTTATAGAAGAAAAGAGTGCTTCCAAGCGAATTATCTGACTTTTCTTGACACAGACACTCATCTTGACAATCTCAAAGTGCATTTCTTCTCACTCTTCTTATCAATATATCGGGCAATTTTCCCTGTCTTGATTGTAAGCCTGACAAAGTATACCTTCTAGCCTGGAATTACCAGCTTGATTGATTTACCTATTAATTCTATTAAAATAAACTAAGCAGTGAAATCTTTGAGAGTATAAAGATATGACATAATTGTAAACCTCTGACAGTCACAATTATAACCCAATAAACTTAAAAGTCAAACTCAAATATGAAAGGAATAGGAATCAAGTTCCTCCCCCCACCTACTAAATTGCATTTATTGAAGGAGTTATTCTTCTTTCCTATTCTGCACTATTCGTCTGACAGTGCCTAAGAATAAACAATTATGGAAGTCATCTTTTGTGATAATAACCTTTCGAGTAGGTAGCAACTGCAAGCTATTGTAGTAACAGTATGGTGGATAGTATAGTGCAATATTTATCTCACAGGTCATTCCTCCATGAAATTACTTTAATCAAGAATAGTCAACCTATTTTGATTCTAATTTTTCTTAAAAATATACTGAATATCATCTGAGGACATAGACACTAAATTGTTTAGATTGCACTTTTTTAATTTAAAAAAGTAGTCACTTTGAGAAGTGACTGGACAGAATATATAAAATAATGAACACTAATACATGGGAATTATGTTGCTCTTATGTCTCTCAGTGTATTAAGTTGTATTTATGGCCTACAGGGATATTAATGAAAGAAACGGAGTGAGGCAATATTAAATTTTAAGAAGCAATATAATTTTTACTTATTAAACTAAACCCTATCCCAAAACACATCCTATTAATGTGGTTCATTCAAAATTGTGTATTACTTGAAGTGACTTTTATTTTAAGGCCATCTAAACAAACTTACATGTCAGTGAAATATTAGATAATGCAAGTATATTTCATTAAAATACTTTTTTTATTAATAATCATTAGTTTATCTTCTTTTATAAGTAATATGTATTGAGACATGACCTAAGTATGTCAGAATTACAGTAAAAATTATTTTCTCTTATTTCTTTGTATTTGGTTCTTTTACATGGTGGGGGAGAGTACGATGGAGTCTATAACTTGCTTTTTTTTTTTTTTTGAGACAGGGTCTTGCTTTGTAGTTCAGACTGCCCCTGAGCTCACTATTTAGCCCAGGCACACCTTAAAATCAGCAATCTTCCTGCCTCTGCCTCCCAGGTACTGGTACTGGGATTACAGGCATGAGCCACCATGCCCAGCATTGTGGTATGTGGTACTGAATGCTGGTGGGTTGGGCGTGAGCCACCACACCTGGTACTGCTGTATGTGGTTTTGGGGTTGAACCAGTGCCCTTGTGTTTACTAGGTAAGCGCTGGAACCACTGACCTAAATCTCTAGTCCTATAACTAGCATTTTAAGAGTGTATGACACTATGGAAGGAGTGAACAATAAGCATTTGTTTTTATTTACCCTTTTAAAAATAAAAGCTTTTTCTTTTTTTGTGGTACTGGGGATTGAACTCAGGCCCTTGTGGGTTCAAAGTTGGCATGATACCATTTGACCTAAATCCCCAGCTCCAAGAGCTAATATTTTTATCAGTACATTTGTGTTACACAGACACTTCTGTAATACTTTATAATATTAAACACTACACTGTATCTATCACATAATGGCACATATATACACTGTATGAACTATTCACTATATTATTATAGGTACAGAGATACCTATCAGTCCTGTGCCTTTATATTTGTTACAATACTTATCAAACACATCATGGAATACTGTTCAGGAATGTAGAGGTTTCACTAAAACAATCTGTAAATTAAAAAAATAATCTGTACTGGA
>PVIC010008418.1:0-48161 GCA_004025085.1 Thryonomys swinderianus | reverse complement strand
TTTTTTTTTTGAGACAGGGTCTCGCTTTGTAGTTCAGGCTGGCCCTGAGCTCACTATGGTGCCCAGGCAAGCCGCCGCGAACTCAGCAATCCTCCTGTCTCTGCCTCCCGAGTGCTGGGATTACAGGCGTGAGCCACCACGTCCGGCATTGTGGTATGCGGTGTTGATTGCTGGTGGGCGTGTCTCCATGCCCAGCATTATATGTTGTTACCGGATCGAAGCAGGACCTTGCGCTTGCCAGGCAGGCGCCGGAACCACTGAGCTTACCCTCCAGCCCCTATTTTTGTTATCCTGAAGAATCCTCTCCACTGACATTCATGTCTTGGTAAGACCAGAGGGATGGTCATTAAACCAGGTCTGATCTGTCTTTCTGCCCCTCCCTCCCTGTTCTAGAGCTTGAGCTGGGTTTTGGTCTTATACCCAATTCCCACCTGTGGACAATCCTGCAGGAAAATCTACTCAGATGTGGCTGAAGTGACTTCTTTCCTCTTCACTTCCTAAGCCAGTGCCCTTCAGGACTCCAGGTGAACTTCTGTACTCACCATTCCTGCCTCCGTACTCTAGCGCTCATCAGATGCCTTCTCCACCTCTCAGGTCCCTCAGACCCTCTACAGACATTGCTTCCATGGACTGTCCTGTCAGACCTCAGAGCTGGCTTGTCATGACCCTCCCCCTCCCCCTGCTGTCTTGTGGCTCTGCGGGGGCAAGGCGTGGTCCTGTTTGTTTCCCACTTTGGCAGTGCCTGGCAGGCAGTTTATTCTTGCTTAGTGTTGGAGTCATCTAGGGAGTCTGGTCTTGCAGGCCATCCCTGACTTGGTGCCTTTGGAAGACTGAACGTGCAGAGGTTAAAGATAGCCTCATGAGAACATCCTGACTGGAGGATGCTGTTGACTAGATGAACCCTGGAGACGCTCTGCAATGATCTTCCTGTTCTACACTTATACTTGTTGTTCTGTGAGGAAAGATACAATTGTTGAGTTAGCCCACTCTGCCTGCTGTGTCTGCATTCTGCAGTTTATCAGCAGGAAGGAGAGGAAGGATAGAAAGTTGATAAAGGACAGGAAGGTTAAGAAGATAGAAATAATGATCAGATAGTGTTAGGATATACATGTATTGCTTTGTGCTTGTGTACTATATAATCATGCCTGCAAAAATCAAGTTTGTCTTTAGTCTTCAAAGACTTCTGGTCCCCTGTGCTCCACTTTTCTTTCTCTTACAGTTTCTTCTGGATTCAGAACATTCCAGACCCACTCAGCAGAGTTCACAATGTTGCCTGTGTACATTCTCCTTAGCACTTATAGTCTTCCTGTGTCATTAGCATGGAAAGAAAGGATTTTCCCCATTCTGTTTAGTACAGGTGGTAACTTTCACATTTGGTTGGGGACGGTGAATTTTGAGTGCAGACTTGACTGGTGGGGAGGGGCTGGATTATATATTAACTCTGATGTATTTGATTCTTTTTCTGGATGGTATTAGCATGTGAATCAGTGGGCTCCATAAACCAGTGGCCATCTGCAGTGGAGTAGATATGATCCCATCCGCTGAGGATCTAAACAGAGCAAGAACACAGAGGGAGACTTGTCTGTTTTTCTTCTTGCTTATGTACTTGAGATAGGACATCCATCTTCCCCACCCCTTAGACTGAATTTATCCCATCTATCCCCCTGGCTGTCATCCTTTGAGCTTGAAGTAGAATTGCACTCCAAACTTTCTAAGTCTGTAGTTTACAGATGGGAGATCCTGGGAGTTCTCAGTAGTGATAATAATGGAAGCCAGTCTCTCTCTCTCTCCACACACACACACATACAAGCACACACAAGCACACACGCACATGCGCACACACAGATCAAGTATGTGTACCTTTACACACTCACATATGTGTGTCTACACACATCTATAATATATGTGGATGCATGTGTATACTTGGTCTGTTTCAGTTTTTACTGTACAAACATGCCCAGTGTGTACCACGTGGTGCAGGGTGGGCACTCCACATATCTCTACAGAAACAATGAGCCAATGTATAACGTTGATCTCCATCCCTATTGTGCTCACAGGTTTTCTCTGTGAAACTCTGACAAATACACAGTACAAGCGGAGAAGGAGTCTCTTTCCTCTACACAGAAGCCTCAACAGACCCAAGGGCTCTCCATGACACCACAGAAAGTCTCAGTGCTTCTTGTGTCTAACAGTTTCCCTCCTACCGCTGTCGTGGTGAGGCGCTCTTTCATCTCCCAGTGCAGGGTGGGACTCTGCCTCTCCAGAAAGCAGGGATCAGGCAGTGCTGCAGCTCCCACTCACTGTTTTGCTGTCCCCGAAGCACTGAGGGTCGTGCTTGGGCTCTGGACAGTTTCTACAGCTCAGTGACAAAGTTCATGTAAAATGGAACATGCTGCGAAAATCTCAGGCAAGGCGCCTGGGAAACAGATGCAAAACATACAAAAACACACCAGCTAAATTGGAAAATAATCAGTTTAGGATGACTTTCAGAACTTCCTATCCAGCCACTGGCAAAGAGGAGGATGTTTTTTGCTGTTAATCATTTATCCTTCCCAGAGCTCACAGTGCGCTGCGAGATGCTCCCTGGGGCGCATGCGCCATTGCTCAGGAAATGGGTCCGTGTCCAGGACCCTGGGGAAGCTCCCTGCAGTCCAGTGCTCACAGTTCCAAAGCTACTGCAGAGCAGAGAGGTTTTCAGAGACTTATGTTCTGCAAAACTCTTTTATTTATTTTCTTCTCAAGATGGCTGGAAGTCAAGTATGGAAGGTCTGGAGGAAATATGGCAAATTATCTGAAATAAAGCAATTTGGCTTACCTCCTTGGGGAAGAGATTTTCCTGCATATTTATTGAAAGCCATCATTTTAATGTGTGTTTTTATGGGGCTTTGAGATGCGTAGAGCACTTTGCCACATTTGTTTTTCAAACCTTATAAGATATTTCCAACTCAGCATCCTTCCTTGATGGCTGCCCTCTGATGGGCCCCTCTGTGTTCCCGTCCCACAACTGTGCGCCCCTTCCCCAGAACTGATGTCTCCTGGCATATCCTTCTTCTTCCCAAGTCATGAGGGTGCAATAGTCCCCAGCCTGACCTTGTCTAGAGCTGAGAGAACCCTTTGCAGACCCTAGAACAGCATTCTAGGAACTGGAGGCTATAGCATTCTGGGTCACTTGGCCTGGGATGTCTCCACTATGCAGTGAAACTTTGCTTCCCAAACCTCCATCCTGCAACCTAAAACATACTCTTTTGTGTGGAAATGGAGAGAGCTCTTCAAATCTCATTTTCAGAAGCTATTCTATTTGATGAGTTGTAGGGAACAGGGAGAAGGGACATAACTAGAATCTCTGCAGTTCAGTTCTAGTCTCCTCTGCACCCAACAGCACAATGCAAATTAATTTATAAATAGACAGAAACAAGGCTTAAAGATGAGCGTTAGGCCCGGACAATTCTTCTCTGGGTCCCAAGCTTTGCTGTTATTTATTGGGTTTGTTCATAAGATGCATCAGACAACTCGTAGGGTGAAGATAATCCTAAATTCTCAAGGATTTCATAATCTGAGGGTGTATCCGATGTCTCAGAGGACGGAGATAACCCTGAGCTCATGAGGCTCTTAGGCTGATGTAGTCTCAGCTCAGGCATCAACATCATGGAACAGGAGAGCCTGTGGGATGGCTCCCAACAACGAGCAGTTCTCTCTTTCTCTCCCCCTCTCTCTTTGCTCTCTCTGGTTCACATGTACGCACTCCCTTAAGCTTTCTGTACCCAGCTCTGCCCCTGCAGGTGAATCCCTCTTCTCTTGGAGCATACATTTCTTCTTGGCAGCATGCATCACTGCCAGAATCAGAAGAGGAGACTGTCTTAGGAGAGCACAACATCTGAGTGAACAAGAGAAGAACACAGATGGCTCAGCTCAGAGGGACTGTGGCACTGGCCCTGATGTGACTTTCCTCTGGACCTGGATCTCCTTATTCTCCTTGCTGGGAATCTTTCACGTCTTTGCAGGTGGGATTGTCATGAGCAACTCTCCAGTGTGCCAAGAGATCTGGGCAGTTTCCTCAGTGTAATATGGCTACAACCAGGGTGGCCCCAAGGAAGGAATGACAGAGGGAGACTTATTATTTTCTATCATTGATACACATTTATTATTTAATTTCTTGTATAGATTTTGAGCTTAATATATGCATATATAAAAAGATTTCATGGTAGGTTTGGACATGAGGCAGTTAAATGTATAGGGGGAAACACACTTAAAAATAGAAACTAAAATATCATTTTTGAAAGTGCATTCCAGTTTCAACAAAAGACTTACCTATGCATATTCATAGCAGAAGCATTTATAGTAGCTTCAAGCTGGAAAGTACCCAAGTGCCCATCAATGGTAGAATGGATGGATAGTACTATATTCATGGGAGAAAATAAACATTGTACAGAACAAAAAATAGTAACTATAGCCAACCTCAGGCGAGAATATCGATGAATCTTACAGAGGTATTGGGCAAGATACTTGGCCGAAAGGAGCAGAAACTGTCATTGATTTCCCAAGGTTTGACTTACAATTTTTTGACATTACAATGGTAAAAAGCACATTCTAAAGAAACTGCACATCTTTTCTTAAATTTTGATCTTTTCCCAGCTGTTGACAGATAGTGAGATACTTTTTCTGGGAGCCTGGCAACCTCAGCTGCAGCCCCAGCCAGCCAGCCAATCATGAGAGAATTGGCTGACCATCTGGTGTGGGCCGTGAGCTAAGTTAGGATAGGATGTTCAGTAGGCTATGAGTACTAAATGTGTTTTTGACTTATGTTCAATTCAAAAATTTGAAGTTATGAGGACAGAACCCTATCAAAAGTATTTACTGTATGGCTGTATTCACGTTCAGGGCCTGACAAGGTTGGAGGTTGGTGTCAGAGCGTGAGCGTGGATGGTGACCTGGCGGGTGACCTGGCATGGAGGAAGGAGAGAGCAACTAGAAGTGGATTCAGTGGCCTCAAAAGTGCATGTCCCAGTGGGCTCCTTGGGTTCGGTTCTAGATGTGTGAACGTGCTCAGTTATGGGAGTCTATCACACTGAACCCTTAGTGTATATATGAGTCCATGTAGGTAGTGGATACACTTTAACAAAAAGCTAAAAATAACTGTTTCAGAGTCTAGAGCCAAAGGAGCATCCTTCAGCTGCCCTGCAATGGGCACCTCTGGGTTTTTGTCTCACCATTGTGCCTTTCCCTGGAACTGGTGTCTCCCTGCATGTCCTTCTTTTCCCCAAGTCATGGGGTGCAACAGACCCCAGCCAGACCTTGCCTAGAGCTGAGGAGAAAACTTTTTGGACCCTAGAGCAGCACCCAAAGAGCTAGGGTGTAGCATTCTGGGTCACTTGGCCTGGGGTATCTCCACCATGCAGTAAAGCTTTGTTCCCCAAACCTCCATCCTGCAATCTAAAATAAACAGAAGCTGGAGAGTCTAATACATTTCAGGATGGAAAAACAGCCCCCTTTTTATTCCCTAAAAGCAGCATAGTGTGCAAACATGACATTTTTCCCATTAGAGTGGTTCTCCCCTCTTCCATTCTCCTCCTGTGGGACAGCTCACTCAGGAATACACAAGAGGCAACTTTGAGACCTAGGGCTCTGGTTTTGCTCTCTTGAAAATGGAGCAACATGGTGCATGTCGCTCTAAGAATGAAAGGCTTTCCAAAGAGGCTCAGCCTTGATCAGAGAAGGGCAGATCATACACTTTTGTGCAAGGCTTGAGATTGCACTCTTATCCCACAAGTTCATCCCCCCATGAAGAATGTCAAAAGTCAGCAAGAGCAGAGGGACATGGACAGGGCACCCCCCCCCCAATCAGGCATCTCTGTAGAGCAAGGGATATTTCAGCTCTTGTCACAGCAAACCCAGGAGTTCGTGTCATTCTGAGTTACCCAATACTTGTCCTAGAGCAGGGGCAAACCAAGGATTTTTAAAGCTGGAGGCACCCAAGAACCTTCTGCATTAAACATTTTTACCATGAGGGCAAATGTAGGGCTGTCAGCAAGGGTGGTAGAGGAGTCTCACTGGGCTGCCTTCTGCACTCCACTCAGCGGTACAATCTCGAGTGTTGGGTGCTGATCTCAGTGTCACCCAGAGCCCAGCTCCCCCCTGGGATGGAAGAGGCTGACCCTTAATTTAGCCTCATTCAGAGATGTCTAGAAGGATCCAGATGGTTCTATGGCTCAACTCCAATCATGAGGGAAGAACAACTTCTTTCTTTCTATGATTGTAATAAAATATATGTACTTAAAATTTACCATTTTAATTATTCATAAATTTACAATCTAGGGCATTCACATTGTGTGGTGCACAGCCAGCATCACTAATCCCAGGACGTTTTCACCATACCCCTGGACACCGCACCCTCATTAAACAGCCCTTTCCCAGTCTCCCCTCCCTTCAGACCTGACATCTGCTACCCTGCTAGTCTTTCTATTGCACCAAGAACTTGGTTTGAAAGAGAAGAGACCATGTAGTCATTCCCACCCAACTTCTTTGCACTAACTATTCAACCTGAGGAGTTCCTCGGTATCCCAGGCAGGTCCCAGCTGGACTCCCAAGAGGCCCTGAGTATTAATCAAATGGGTATTAATGAGTATTAATCAGCAGAGGATATTGCAGAGCTTTCTAAATGACCTTGCTTCTAAATTCTATTTTTGCTTCTCATCACCTTTCCTGGCCTCTTAACACGTATATTCACATTATGATTCCTGGAATTTCTGACTGTCGTCTTATGTGGAAAGAGTTGTGATTAAAGAACCAACTGAGAGGAGGATCTTATCTTGAGTCATCAGTTGGGGTGAACCTTACCTGAATCCCATGTCTGCAACATCCTGTCTTATGCAAGAAGTAGAGGGAGTTTTAAAACAAACATAGAGGAGAAAACTCCGAGAAGAGGAGGCTGCCGTAATGGGTGTGGCTATGAGAATGACACGGCATACTCCAAGGAATTCCAGGGGCCACCAGAGCTGGAAGAGCCAGTGCTCTCGTCCTTCCTGAGGCCTACAGAGAGAAGACAGCCCTACTGATATCTGGGCCTCGAACTTCCGCCCCTCTGAGTTGTGAGAAGAGGCACCAGAGTGGTTTGGAGCCACCTAGTTCTGGCAATTTTCTGGCAAGCCCTAGTGAACCAGTCTACAGGGCTACAGTGGCTGTGTCAATGGCAGCAGAGCAGACATCTACGGCCACTTTTACCAGATTCTGCCACTGTGGTAGCGCATTACCACAGATGTAGAGGTTTAAAGCAATGGAAAAGTTTTGCTTTGTGATTCTGGAGGTCAGAAGTCTGAAATGAGTCTTATGGGACTAGGGTCAAGTTGTTGATCGGGCCACATGTCTTCTGAAGTGCCCCCTGTCTGGAAGTTGCCTAGCTCTCAGGTGTGCCCCTGCACCACTCTGACCTCTGCTTCTGTCACAGCATCTTCTTCTCTGATGCTGGCCCTCCTGTGTCCTTCTCATGAGAAACTGTGGTTACACTGTGTGTCTATGTGGCAAATCCAGGGTACTATCCTCATTTTCAGATCTTTAGTTTTATTAGGTCTGAAAAGTCCCTTTTATTGAGTAAGGTAATATTTTGAGTTTCTGAGGATTCTGATGTGGACACCTCTGAAGGCTGCTCTTTAACTCCCCTATAACCCTGGTCTTGAGATCTCTGGCAACCGTGTCTGGCATGGCCTTTTAGGAGACATTCCGAGGCCCTATCTGAGTTAAGACCGAGTTACAAGAAGAAGGCATGATTTTAGCCAATTTAAACAGAAGATATTCTATCTTTAGGGAGTAAGGATTCTATGAAGATTGAACTTAGTGTCCAGCAATGACTCCAAAAGCCACACTGCAGAGCTGGGCTGCCACCTGGGAAGATGTGCCAGCCATCACTTTGGTCTCCAGGAACTTGTAGTACAATCTGCGTTGGAACAGTGGATGCCTCCCCGGTTCTCCTGCCTTTCCAGCTTAACTTGGTTCTAGATCAGGTCTCACTCAAGTGACATCATGTGGAGAACATCGGCCCTAGGGATGTCTGGGGCTGGTTTTAGCTTCCCAGCTTGAGCATTCCAGCAAGGCACACTGAAGGCAATGGAGTAAAAGTTCAGCAAGCTGAGCCTCTGCCACAGGACTGTTAAACACATTTTCTGATACTTACAAGCCTTTCTCTGGGTTTCAGGTCATGAGTGTCCATCACCTAAGGTTCCCACCAATCCCTGAGCCTTTTAAAAGCACCATCCATCTGTGAATCATGCAATGCCCCAAAGTGTTGGTTCAGACAACCTGCCAGCTTGCTCATAAATCAGACACATCCTACCCAATACCTCTTTCCAAACCCAGATCCAGGAACCTGTGGTACCCTGCCTTTCTGTTACCTTGGTTAATTCTTTTTCTTGTGTTTTCTCATCTACATACTTCTCACAGCTCACTTTTCCATGCACTAACACTTGGTAGTTTTGGCTTCATGTACATATGTTTAATATAGACAGTGACAGTCCTGTGTGTGCTAGTCAGCTTTCTATCACTGTCATGAAGTACTTGGACAGTCATTTGTAGGGGAAAAGGTTATTTTTGGCTCATAGTTTTGTAGTTCTAGTCCACAATAAGTTGCATCTGCTGCTTTGGGCCTGTAGGAAGGGAGCAAAAAATAACTGGGGCATAAAGTCACTCCCATATGGCCAGAAAGCCCAAGAGAAAGCAGTGTCCAGGGTCCACTTCAGGGCAAACAGCACTCTAAAAGCTCCCTCAGGGCTGCCCCTCTTCAAGATTTCACTTCCCACTGGTACCATCCTGGATCCAGCCTTTAATATGAGCCCTGTGGGAAACATTTAAGATCTGAACTATAGCAGATGCTCTATCTTATTGATCCTTTCTTTGCTGCGGCACTTTTTAGGCACAGAACACTGCAGCCTGGTGGAAGACTTATTGTTCCCTCAGCCAAATCTTGCTCCTCCGCTCACTCCGTTCCTCTTCCTCCCACTGAGATTTCCCTCTGAGCTCAGCATGGACTCTACTTTTGCTGGAAAAAAGCTCTTTCTCTCTGTACAAAAGCTCTGTTTCCTCCAAGCCCTTGAGACTTAATCTGTTCCCTGTTTAATGTTCTAACTGCTAGCATCCCTAGGCACCTGGCTATGAGCCCTGTGACCACAGGGGACGCTCTGTGTCCATTTTGGCAAAGCTCCCAAAGACACCCACAGGGACCAAGTCATGAAGGTCCATAAATGTCTGTTGAGTTGCTTCACCCTTTGAGACTGTTTCTGTATTTGAAAAGTGAGGGAACATAGTTAAGGATGATGGAAATGTTAAAAATGCTGTTAGGAATGAGAGTGACGCTTCATGTCACCCTAGGAAAGATGACATGCTTGCCATTTTAGGAGTTATTTTTTTCACACATAATCATTCAGGCTGCCTGAGCTATAGGCCTTGAATGCTCACCACAGTGTGAGTAGCATGCTTAGGGAAGCTGACCACTGGCCTCACATGGCTGGTCTGGGAAGGAGTCTGTTTTCCAATTATCTCTCCACATGGTTCACAAGAGCTGCTTATTAACTTCCTATTCCACTTGGAAAATTGGGCTTCAGATAATTGGCTTCCAGTGCTCATAAGCCTATTAGACAAAAGGTCCCATGAGAAAAGGACATTGCATCTCCTGGCCGAGCTCACTGGGAAAACCTCTGTTCCTGGCCAACTTGGCAGGTGCTCCAGAGCAGAAGTCCTGGCTGCTAAACTATGGATAATGAAGTGTCAAGGGCACCTCACTGCTGCATGGCTCTTATTTTTATTGGTTCGCTACAGAAGGACATCTGACCTGGGTACAGTTCTGGTGGCAGGGAAACCCCTAGGGCAGAACTGCGGTGCTATATGAGCTCCTTTAGCACCTTTCCTATACCTTCCCATTCCTCCCTCTCCCCAGCTTGCCTGCCCTTCGCTACTTACCTTGAGTCCCCAGGACTTACCTCCTGCAACAGCTAGTGGAAGTGTGTTAAGCTGAGATAAAGTTCCCTTAATATTCTTATACCATCCGTCCTGAGCATGTTAGTGGGGTTCTAAGGCCACTTCTCCATGATTCTTGTGGTCACCTTGGCTGGAGCCCAAAGTGAACCGCAGGCACTGGCTGTCACTTCTACTCACATCTGATGGTCAAAGATTTGGCCATATAGGAAGCTGTTGTGGGCCCTGTGAGAACAAGACAGTATCCTCTGAGGATGCCCACAGCCTACGCTGAACCTGTGGCTATGTTGCTTTATATTGGAAAAAAAGACTTTACTGACATGACTAGGGATACAGACATGGAGATGGAGAGATTAGCTTGGCTCTTTGATCAAATGATAAAAAGTTTTTAAAAGTGCAGAGGGAGGGCCGGAGATTTAGCTCAGTGGTTCTGGCACCTGCCACGCAAGCACAACATCCTGAGTTGGATCCCTGGTAACCACAGACAGTGCTGGGCATGGAGACTCACGCCCACTAGCAATCAATACCACATACCACAGTGCCAGGCATGGTGGCTCACACCTGTCATCCCAGCACTTGGGAGGCAGAGACAGGAGGATTGCTGAGTTCAAGGCTTGCCTGGGCTCCATAGTGAGCTCAGGGCCAGCCTGAACTACAAAGCGAGACACTGTCTCAAAAAAAAAAAAAAAAGTGCAGAGGGAGTAAAGAAGGTCTGAGATTTAAGTTGTCTTGACAGCCTTTGAAGGTGAAAGCCAAGCAGCTGAGAAAGTCACAAGATGCTAGAGAAAGGGTTGGAGCTGTGGCTCGGTGGTGTTGGCAAGTGGCTCACTTGCAGCAAGTGCAAGATTCCAAGTTCAATTCCTGGTACTGAGAAAAATAGATGCTATAAAAATCAAGAGAGCAGACTGTCCTCAGGACCTCTGAACAGAAGGCATCCCTAATGATAACTTTAGTTTTGGCCCAGAAGATCCATTGTGCTGTCAATCTCTAGAAGTACATGATGATGGATTTGTTGTTGGACACCAATAATGGATTTGTTAGAGGGTGATAGGAAGCTGGTCTAGGCCCTTGAGAAGGTTGATTCCTTTTGCAGGAGAGTGGCCCAGGAGAGTGACTAGAGACATTGTTTGGTTTGGAGTCTGTGTCTCCCTATGCCTCGAACTCACTATGGCATCCAAGCTGCCCTTGAACCTTTGATCCTCCTGGTTCAGCTTCCAGAAAGCTGGGCTGACAGGCTTGTACAACCACACTTGTTTTAAAGGTTATAATTTGCAGTCACATGGAAGGGGCTGCCAATAAAGAAGTACAGTGAAACCTTGAGTTATCACCAGCATCATATATGAACAAGTTGGGTTATGACCCAAATTCTAGTTTTAACTTACAAAGTAGAGTCATTACCTGAATGCTGGCCACATGTGCAGTTGTAAACAAAAACTTGAGATGCCAGAAAAGTGTATGCAAGCGTGTGTTACTGTCAATCTGAGCCTGGATGCACTTGTTCGTGGATGTGATTTTGGCCAGTGCTTTATATAATTAGTATGATATGTTACAAAAATGTCCCCTAAAACAGCTAGAAAAGAAGTCAAAGAAAGAAGAGAGGGTAAATAAAGTAATCATGATCAAGTAAAGAAGAAAATTGTGGAGAAATATGATGGTGGCATTCATGACTATTTTGCTAATATGTACTGTATATCAAAATCTACCACCTCAACAATCTTAGAGAAAAGATTTGTATAAAGAAGCCAATGTTGCTAAAATTAGTAAGTCACAATTAACGGTGTTAGACCAGGTAGAAAGGCTGTTGTTAGTGTGAATAAACAAAAGACAGATGGAGGATTATGACCTTCTGAGTTTATAATTTGTGAAAAAGCCAGGGCTATAAATGCTGATCTTGTAAAGAATAATTCATTAACTAGTGATTATGGTGAAATATTTCATGCTAATAAAGGGTGGTTTCACAATTTTGAAGTGAGAATTGGGGTTCACAGTGTAACTGGGCATAGTGAAGAAGTCAGTGCTGATAAAAGGTCTGCTGAAAATTATATACATCACTTCAAAATGACACAGAGAAATGGCTTTTGACCTCATGAAGTTTTCAACTATGATGAAACTGGCCTTCTTTCTTTGGAAGAAAATGCCCAGAACATACATTACTCAAGAGAGAAGAAAATGACAGGTCACAAGCTAATACAGGATAAGCTGACCTTATTGTTATGAGCCAATGTGAATGATGACCTCAAGATAAAGCCTCTCTCAGTTTATCACTCTGAGAACCCTAAGATATTCAGAAAACACAAAGTTCATGATAAAAGGTCTTTGTGGACATCTAACACAAAAGCCTGGGTAATGACAGCACCTTTTCTTAAGAGGATCAAGGAAGCTTTCTGTCCTGTTGTTAAGAAATATCTAGAGGACAAAGGTTTACCATTAAAAGATCTCTACATCATGGACAATGATCTGTTTGACTTATGAGATTTAGAAGAGCTAGCTGAAGAATTCCCATGGCTCTCAGTTGAGTTCCACTCACTTAATCCAACTCCTCTTCTGCAACCTGTGGACCAGCAAGTTATAACTCACTTGTTGAATATATACACCAAAGAAATGTTTCTGGAAAGCGTCCAGATAGTCTCCGGTATAGATCTATGCTCTTAAAGAGTTCTGAAAGGAGACCATAACATCCTTTCCTGTGTGAGGTTAATTGAGTTATATTTGGGCCAATTTTTCTCTAAGGATACTGAAAGAGCAAGCTAAAATTACACAAGAGAGATACTTTGAAGGTTGTGTAGAGAAGTCTAAGTCTTCAACCAACCTTGTGGTGGATAACATTGTCACTACAGTGAGCACATAGCCTTGCAGATAGATTGTGGTGATGTTGAGGAACTGGTGGAGAAACACTCATAGGATTTGCCTACAGAGGAACTTCAACAACTCCTGACTAAGCAACAGAGAATGGAAGCTAAGGAGCTTTCTGAAGAAGAGTCAGTATTGCAAAATTCTTCTTCTAAAACAAAGGAAATCTTGAAGAAATGGACAGAGCTACAAACATTTGTAAAGAAAATTCACCCCAAACAGAGAAAAAGCCAACTGTTGCATTGACTCGCGGAATGACAATGTTATGTCATACTACTGAAGAGTGTTAAAGAAAGACAGACATAGACAACTACATGTAAGTTTTAGTTGTGAAAAGGTTGAGACCTTGTGAGCCAGAAGCAGATCCTAGTGGGCTACAGACTCTCAAGAAAAAAATAGGACACAAGAGAGGCAGATTCCTGATGTTCTTATGAAAGGAGACTGTCCTTCCAAAAAAAACCACTTTTCATTTCATCTTCTCTTCCTGCAAGCCAGTGCTGTCAACTTGAATGGTGATTACAGTATGAAATTGTTGTTTCTGGTAAACTAGGTATATTTTATAACATTTGGTGAATATACTATCAAAATTAGTGTTTTTTTCTGGTAAATTATGCACACTATACAACACTTTGTTATGAAAATGTTAAGGGGTACTTTTGGAGGTTTGGAATGCCTTATGTGTATTTCCATGATTTCGAGAAAAATAGTCTTGACTTACAACCAATTTGATTTACAACTAGCCATCATGAACATATTGAGTTTAGAGATCAAGGTCCACAATAGCAGACATCAGGACCAGTTTTTCTGTTGTTACTATGAGTTCTGAGGGAGGAGCAATTGGCCTATGAGACCCAAAGACATGGAGGAGGAACTGCAGCAATACTGCTACTCAAGGTCACTTTCCCTGTACCCCTTTGCCAAACCTGCTCAAATCCAGACAACATTTTATTTCCTCTCCTTTATAGCCACCCAAACATTTATTTTCCTGTGGTGTCTTCTGTGCCTGCTTCCAGAATTAGCAACAGATGGATGAACAAGGCATGTCTAATCCAAAGACAGAAACCACAGCAATCATTTTATTTTTATTTTATTTTATTTTATTTTATTTTATTTTATTTTATTTTATTTTATTTGAGACAGGGTCTCGCTTTGTAGCTCAGGCTGGCCCTGAGCTCACTATGTAGCCCAGACAAGCCTTGAACTCACCAATCCTCCTGTCTCTGCCTCCCAAGTGCTGGGCGGGTGAGCCACCACGCCCAGCAGCAATTATTTAAAAAAGAAAATTTAATATGAATAATGTTCATTAGTTGTTATGGAACTAAAAAGGGCAAAGGGAATACTTGTATTTCCAATGTACTAAGAAGCAACTATAGGAAGTAGCAGCCATCCCTAAGGTGAGGAAAATAGTGGAAAATAGTAATTATTTGAGTTGAGTCTTAGATTTCTGGGAATAACGTTTTCCTTAGCTGGAAACAGTATCTCTGAATTTAGAAGAAGCCCTATGTCCTGGGACCCAGATTTCTGAGCAAGGGACAATAGCTAGTGGGCACTGGTTTTAAGAAAGGAGTGAAGCAGTGTTGGGAGCAATTCTGCATAATTCTGGAGAAAAATAATTTCACAATAAAATTATGATTAGGCCTAGTTTTCCAGCCTATGAATAGGCTATGTCATATTGAGACATAACTCCGTTTTTGCCTCTGGTTACAGCTAAGACCTCAGTGGCCCAATGTGCTGTGATGCCTCAGGGCAGGATTACATCAGCTGAAGACATCTGGGGAATGGAAGAGTTCCTAATCAATGGAAGTTCCTCACTGTTCTAGGATGTACTGAACCCACTGTTACATTTGTTACTCCTGATTTACCATAAAGTGTGGTAAGCTGGGAGTCTTGTCTCTGCTGACCAGAACAGCACTGGTCAAGCCCAAGACTCAGCTTCTTCTCTAGGCCTCATTTTTCTATCTTTTCACTATAATTAATGAATTCATCTTGTGCTGCCACATCTCACAGGAGACTAGAACTTTCTATAGAGGTTCTAGTAACACCCCCTTTTCCTGTTTCCTACAAAAGAAGGTCTGGATCTTTAAACTCTGCCATGGTTACAGGTGAGCAAGCTGGCTGCAGAGGTACAGAAGGGATTCTGGGGTGCCTCTAGCATACTTCCTCTCTCTTAGTATAGGATTTAGCAGATAAAAATGCAGAAGTAGAAAATAAACACATTTTTGAAATGGAGATAGGTAGAAGTGTAACCTTGGTTCCCATGTATTAAATAATCCTTCCTCCATTTGAAATGTAAATTTCAGTGCAAAACTGCATTCATTTCAGTGTAAACATGTCCTATACAATATGTAGGAAATACTGAGACTAAAGACTTTTGTTATAGACTTATAATTCAAATTTATTTGAATGTCCTGTATTTTACCTGGCAGCCTTCCTCCTATTGTTCTATTTCCAGATTTAAGTCAACAGGCAGCAGAGCAGAGATGTGGTTTGGAGCGGCCCATACCAACATCTGGAATACAAAGCCAGCAGGGGCCTTTGGAGGAAAGACATAAGGTGTTTTAACACACAGCACAGTGAGTTATCATCAACCTAGTGTCTACCCCCTAGATATTTATGTGATTGCTGTGTCCATAGGAAACAGCTGTTATTAAGGACAATTGAAACTTTGGGAAATTCTAAAGAGTCTGGGAATCTCCTAAAGCTATAGACCCTGAGGAAGAATCAGAGCTTCATAACTTGAAGCCCTTTGTCCAGATTGAGCACTCGTCAGTCTAGTCAGAGTCAGTAGCAGTGTGAAAGGGTGCCTCAGTCTCTGCTTTGAATTCCTATCTTGAAAGATACTGTGTGAATCAACACACACATAACTCTAACCTATGGCACTGGGACCACAGATTTTGATAATCCTATTGTTACTTCATTGACCATACCAGCTCCTGTAGGACACATGGGTGGCCAGGAAGGATCAGCTGGTGTCACCACTTGTCCTTTCTCTCCTTCTTGATGTCTCCTTCGGCAGCCTGGTCTCTCCTTTTGTGGCTTGCCCCATCTGACACCCTCCCCGCTGCCAATCTAATATCCATGCTGGTGCTAACACTTCTCAGTATTAGTCCAAGGAAAAACACATTCCTACATAAATATGATATGCTTGTTTAATGAGAAAAGCAAACTTCAGGGGTGATTATCTTTTCCCCAATAACAGCTGAATGAGTGTAGACATAAGTCTGAATAGCCAGGATCATTCCCCTGAGATATTATCAATATGCTTTTCATTTTCCAACATAGAAGTAGCTTCAGTGTCTCTGGCTCTGAAAGTAATACATGTTTACTGTAGAAAGTTCAGGAGAAAGAATAGAGAATGAAATTATAATTATGAATACCCATAGCCAGAGAAAGTCACAGTCTATGTTTTATAATATCATTTCCAGGTATTTGGCTAAGCAAGCACACACACACACAAGCATGCACAATTGTACATTCCCACACACCCATTTCTTGTGATTTTACTTAAAAAATAGTGTATTACTCATGTTAGCCAAGTTTTACTACAGCAATAAATTAACTCTGGATTCTCAGTGGTTTAATAAAACAAGGATTTATTCCTAGTTTATGATCTCTTTCAGCACAGGTTGGCAGAGTCTCCTCTTGCAGCTGTGCAGGGAGCCAGGTGAGCTCACTCCATGGTCTCGGGACCTCAGGCTGCATCATGGCCTTCTAGTGGCTGCTGGGGGGTGGGTAGAGTTAGAGAATCAAGCATCCGCTTGTGACTTCCTTACCCCAGAAGTAACATACACACAGTCCCTGGCTAGAACTAGTCATGCGATCCCACCTAGCTTCAAGGAAACCTAAGAAGATGACTTTGCTGGGAGAAGGAGAAGCCAGATGAGTGGGTGTGGGTGAGTGGGCCTGGTGCTCCCCGACCTAGGTTCCCGCTGCTGTTCACAGCAAGCAATTTGTCCTGGGCATCCTTCCAGGGACGTTTTATTGTTATTAGTGTTTGCGTAGTATTCTAAGATCATACCATATTTTATTGAAATAATTTCTTACTAGTGACTTATTATTAGGTTAGTTTGACTTTTTGTCCTAATGAAAACAATGCTGTGAAAAACATTTAAAACAGAGTCTTTGCATACTTTCCGGATTATTTCTCTAGTAGAAATTTCCAAAATGAAAATTCTTGGTCAAAGAAGAATGTGCACAGTTTTAAAAAATTAATATCATTTTGATAGTGAAGGTCTATGAAATAGAAGAACCAAACGGATCCTTAGAACAGCAGTTGAAGTGCTAATTCTCTTACACTATTTCTAGGACTAGATATAGAAATTACCTGTAAAAAAATTGATATACAAATGGCTCTTAAATGTTCTGTTCCTTTGATTCTAGTGAGAAAAAATTTGATATTTATTAGGCCTTTGAGTAATTTGTTTTGTGAATTATTTTATCATATTGTTCCCTTGGAGTAATAATTAACTTATTAATTTTTAGATTAAGAGTTTTAGAACGTAAGTATACTTAACTTTTATAAGATACATTACAAATACTTTCTCAATGTTTTAGTTGTTTTGACATTTTTGTCAGACTTTTCATTGTAAGGAAAATTTTATTTTAAAAATTAACAAGTACGTTTTATGTAGCTTGTTAGTATGATTATCATAAGATTATAAAAATAGTTATATTGTCATTTATTATTTTAGTTTTTAAAAATATTTAAACATTTAGAACAACTGCAAATTTTTTTCAGTGTAAAGGAAGAAGTAGAAAATAATCACATTTTTGAAATGGAGGTAGGTATAAGTGTAACCTTGTTTCCCATGTATTAAATAATCCTCCCCCTCCATTTGAAATGTTACTTTGATTAGTCCCTGAAGTTTTATTTTGGACAATGTGTTTCTTATTGCCATATTGAATGGTTGCATCTTATAATATGCTTTAAAATTGAGAAGAAAAATTTTCTTTCATATTCTTCATTCTCAAGAATTTTTTGACTAGTCTCATGCATTTTTTTCCTTCAGGTCAATGTTTTTCAAAATGTTTGCTTTCAGGAGTCTACACTTCTAAACATTATTAAGGGTTTCAACCTTTGTCCCTATGTGTTATACCTGTTGATTTTTATCTATTGAAAATAAAAATTGATAAATATTTTAAAAATATTTTATGTCACACAAATACAATATAGTTGTTAGATATTAATATAAGTAATGTAATTTTTTGTAATAGTAGCTACATATATTGGTACAAATTCCCCAATGTTATGTGTGAGTGTGAGATGTATGCAAATTGTACCAATAAAGAATGCAATTAAAAAAAAGTAGCTACATTTTTAAAAAGCACTGGCAAGGAGAAAGGTATTGTTTTATATTTTTGCAAGTCCCTTTAATGTCTGCCTTATGACAAAACTAATCCTTTTATCTGTTTGCTCTTCAGTCTAAGGCTGTATGTTTGGGTTAAAGTATCTGAGGAAAATATGACCTCATATAGATAAGTAATTGGAAAAAGGAAGAGTATTTTAATAGCCTATTGTGAACATTCTTCTTTGAACTATTTCAAAACTCAACAAATGTTAGTGTTTTGAAGGCTGTTTGCCATGTGACGTCTATAATCATGTCAACGAACTTTTTTTTGTAGTTTGTTACATTAAAATCCATTCATCTATCCTATCTTTTGAATGAATCTTATCCATGATTTTGTAATGGTGTGTATTCATAATTTGGAAAAATATCAGTTCACTGTGTTATGCAGCTGTTCCAAATATTGATATATTTCATTATGCAAAATTTAAAAAATCACATTCACTGTATCCCAGAACTAATCAGAAAACAGCAACACTGTGATTACTTGGCCTGACCTTTCCATGAAAGCTTTTTCACAGCATACTCAGCAGGGTCAACTGTGTGCAGGCTTTCTACTCTTCCTTTTTGTGCATCCTGTTCTTCAGCTGAGCCATGGCAATAATCTGGCCTGAACATCACCCAGTGGTTTTATATTTTCTGCTCTGAAAAGCTTCAAAACACAATTTTTGTCTCTCAAGGAGCTCTCGTACCTACACATTAATATGCAGTTCCTTTTTCCTTTAAATATTAAATGGTTGGTTTCAAAATGATACAGAAACTTAGACCCCATAATATTATTTATTGTCCAATACACAATAATGCAAATCATTAACAACCATAAAGCCAAGGGAACAGCTGTGTCATATTTGCTTATATACAGTTTTCCCAACTTCATGGCACAGGCACCTGCTTCACATAGGTCAGCCAGTACTGTAAAGTCTATTTCATCTTTCTGCAGTGTGTCTGGATTTAGACAGTGGCTGTGGGAATTGATAAACATTCTTCCAATCTTCTTTAGGCCAGCATGACATTCCAAAATGTAAGTAAAAATTTACATACAACTTATCTTTTATCTTTCAATGAAATATTTAATCGTAAAATAAATTTTACGTAAAAAAGCAGAATCTTTTTCAGAAAACTTTGTTTTACTGGAAATTCTGATGAGCTGCATTACAGCTTATTTTTGGGGTGTGTGGAAAACCCTGGGGGTTTTAAAGTGATGTTTTATAGGATGATAATGTGTCACTACAGGTTAATAGTAAATAGAAAACAGTAAGGCCAAAACAAAATGCAGTAAACATATAAGAAACAGATTGAGTGGATTCTCCACAGAGCACACATTTGTTCTCTGCTTACCACCTTAAATACTCTAAAAGACACATGAGCAACCGAGCTGTTGAATGAAGACACAACTTCACGTCCTGTATTTTCTAGAAAACGCCAGTCTTCTCTTGAGAAAAGATGGGACTGAGAAGGCAGGCACACCTTATTCTTGGAAAGGTCACTTCTGTCTGCAGGACACTGCAAGAGTGTTGAGAATACTCACATCACATTATAATCACCGTGGTTCCAGGCAGTCTTAAGAATTTTCATCAAATTCAGAAAGTTAATCTCATAAGGGTTTGATTGAAAGGGCCTTCACTGTGCAGCTTCATTTACAAAGAACGAATATTTTCAATTTATTTTTGCCCGTTTGCAGTTTCATTACTTTTAATGTAACACCCCCCTTTGCATTGATAAGAGTACAGTGAAGGATTTTGTGTTCTTGTTATCCCTTAAGCCTACTCTATTCAGTAATCTTTTAAAGTAAATTCTCTAAGGTGAGTTTATGACCCCAACTTCCTTTGATTTAAAAACTATCTATCTCTAGTGGTGATTCCAAATTTTGGATCTTTAAACCTAATTATTTTCTGAGTTTCCCATACTGATGTCCAACTGTTTAATTTTATCATTAAAATAAAAAATTCTAATATTACAAAAGAGAATATATTCATGGCAGGTAAGCCAAAATACTTCCTTCAGGCAAAATTTATTTTCTACAGCTACTTAGCCACCATTAATGATCTATACCATCTCTGCTGGTATAGAACACAGTTAAATTTGTGGTAGCATCAGGTGGCCCCTAATATAGACAGGTCAAAAGAGTCAGATCCTTGGAATGTTATGTCTGACCTTCCATGTTTTTTTTTGCTTTTATCTGAAATGCTATCAACTTTCCAGGTCTTTCCTTGACACCCTCACACCTAAGACAGGGTCAGATGTCATCAGACCTCACTGTCTTTGAGGGACTTGTCACTTTGTGCACAACTATCCTAACACAACCATGCTCAGTCTATGTGTTTTCCCATTTCACTCCACTGCAAGCTCTTCAGGGCCACCACTTGTCTTGTATTTCTCCTATGATCCCTAAGTCTGAGACAGAATCTGGAACATTCTTGGGTCCTTTACAGATGCGTTTTGAATAAACAACTAACAGTTTGGGTGTTGAACTTGCAAACTTAACTGATAAGATGACAGAAAGTATCACAAACACCAAGGTTAAAAAAAAAATCACCTTTGATGTCCAGGAAAATAAGTCTCAGAAGCTACCAAAGCGCAGAGAGTTAACTGCCAGTTGTTCTATCAAATACTACATGCAGTTTAATTTGGATTGACTGGAACTTTGGAAAAACTGGAATCAAGGTAGGTTTGGAGAAAGGAAAGGCATAACTGATACAGCTAATGACCACTTTCAGGTAGCTGGGTCACCCTGAGTACCTGCCTTCCACCTGCTCTGCCACAGAAGCTCCCAACATGGCAGCCCATTGACTATGTTTGCTTTTCAAACTATCAACAAGAGAGCTCTAAGCAGCCAGATTTTAAGAGCCAATTAGTAACTCTGGATGTTATTTGTGTAGTACTTAGGGAGTTTCAGGAAGTGAGCTTTTCCTGGGCCTAGTGGCCAGGCCACCACATTTAGGCCACTGGAAGCTGCACTCACTGTTTACAGGGTGGCCGATGGCAAAGGGCTCCCAGCTATGTCCATAGTAACATATAGAAAAGTTCCTATTCACCCAGCCATGGGAGAACAAGCTGCAGGCTAAGACCCCTCCAATGGGCAGGCCCCCCACAGAGCTCTCTGCAGACCTTCCTGCAGGGCCAGCCCTGTGAAGTACCAATGATAAGCACACTGGCACATCTCACAAAGAACAAACATACCCTGGAAGTAAAGTCCATGTGTTCTGAGGTTAACTAGCTCCAGATTTGAGTCTTAGTTCTGCCACTTAGTAGCCCAGTGACATTTAGTTAGTTTCCTAGACTGCAAAATGGGAATAATAATTCTGACCCTATTGAGGATTAAATGAGTTAATGTGGCAAATACCTAACCCCAGTGCTGGTGGACAGTAAATACTCAGTTGAAAGTATCCAGCTGGCTGGACTCACAGGAACACCTCATCCTTTTCTTTAGCGACATTTACCACAGTTTCTCTCATGGCAGATGAGCATCCTCTGTATGAAGCCCCACTGGAAACAAAGCAGAATGCAAAAGGACTTGATGTGTCATAGTGGTAGAATCTCCTGTAAGTGGAGGCCAGAAAAGTACAGAGGATGAATTACCCAGAAGTCATAGCAAAGTACTTCCTGTTTGTAGAACGTCTTCCTGCCAGGCTGGGTACCACCAAGTCAATGCTTTCTGGTTCTTGCTTTAGCTGGGTGGCTTGCCCAGTCCCCAAAACAGGGCAGTCATAGGAAAATTCTCTTTTCTGTCATCATATAGGTTGTTTCTTGAGGACAAGGATTATGTTTAATTCTTTTTAAAATTGCAAATTGCAAATGCTTTATTTTTATGCAACAGGCTGAGAAAAGTTCACAAATTGTAAGGGTATAAAGCTTTATGAATTTTACCGCATAAAACTTAGATTATCAGGACGCAGATTATAAGAAGGAATATTACCAGCCATCTGAAAACATCACCATAGTGTGTTACCTCCCAGCTTTTAATACCTCCCCAGTAGTCACTATCCATTTATAAAGAGACTTAGAACTGATGTAGAAGTTGCTATTGACGATGAAGGATACTCAAAGGATACTCAAAGTGATTTGTCAGTGATGTGAAGAAAGAGAACAGTAGTGGCAATTAAGAATTCAGTTCTGCTCCTGTAAGCAGTCTCATCTGCATCTACGTGGAAGCTACTGCACTTGTTTTTCTTCCCACCTTCAGTTCCTCAATCTCTTCCTTGTCTTTTGGGTATGGTTTTCCTCTGGTTTCATCCTTTCAGTTGTCCTTGGTGTCTTCTGTGTTCTTTTGCTACCTCTCTTGGTAATCAAGTGCTTCTTGCACCAAATTCTTTGAAAAATCAGTTGGATTTGCTCATGCCTATGGACAGGGACTAGAAAAAAATATGGATTTCAGTACCTGGAAGGTTCAGCACCATTTGCCCAGTGTGGTTCTAAGGATATTCTGAGGATGACGTACTGGTTAGACTCACTGTCTATTTTCAAAGACTGTGCAATGTAATTGTGGAGAAAACACAGATGTGTGAACACTGTCTACCAATATAGTACAAATGGAAGTTTATTAACACACAATAGTAAAAGGTAAGAAAGAATTGAGACAGAGTGATTTGTCAGTGATGTGCAAAGCACAGTAAAGTGCCAAGTCTTTATCACTTACCCATAATACTCAAAGCAAGAAAAGCATTAACATATGACATTTAGGGACCTGCTGCAGGAAATTGAGCTGAGACTAGTGTCCATCCTGGTCTCCAAGCTTCCATCCAGGGAGCCTGCAGACCTGTATGGGCAACTAGGCATCAACTGGCCACCCTCAGTGACAGCCATTCTGTGTGATGATGCTTCAGTAGCGTGGAGAAAAACAGAATCCATTAAGGAGTAGACTCGGTGCCATCACGACATCTTCCATAATGCTTGTCCTCCACTCATACATCACTCAGCGTGTCTCATATATCTTTAATGAGTAATTCTACTAATGCCAGTGGAATTGATTTTTTAGGAGCAGCAGAAGCAGCAAACGTGACTCTGCTGCAGTATTGACTGAGAGCCATTATCCCACCACGCGTGCTCTGACCTTAACAGCCAACAAAGAGCAGTAGCACATTAGCGTCTCTAGAAACCCGTGTCTGAGGAAGGAAAAAGCTGGGCCCCTGAGGCTGGGCCCCCAGATCCAGGCTGCAGTGTGTGGATAGAGGAAGGTGCTGCAGGAGCTCTTGGTCCCCACAGGCTCCCCTCTATTCTCCGGCTCAGCATCCAGCCATTGCCAGGTCACCAGTGACTCAACAGCACAGAAGACTGCAGTGAACAGACTCCAGATGCATGTGCTTGTCATGCCTCAATTTTATCACATGCAAAATGTGACAAAGCTCTTGGGAAGAGTGAGTGGGACAAGATATGTGGGGCAGGGATGTTGGCACATACTAGGAGCTATGGAAGTGTTAGCTATTAGGGTTGCTGTTTTTTATATCAAAAGATCAGACCTCCTGGTGCAGAAACACATTACAGACTCTCTCTGTAGTTCTGCAGGTGTATGGTGGTAGGACACAGCTGATGAAATTCAAGGAGAGGAGTTCGTGAAGAGGCAGAGAACATTTTCTTCAGCAGAGGACTCGGGGCAGCCTGATTTACACCGAGGCACTAACAACAACTTCTAGTTGTGAAGGTTGTGACTCAGGGTCAGTAAGTCTTGTCACAAAATGCTGCTGCTGTCTACTGTCTGTGTTTGCTGTGACTTTGATCTTTAGGGGCTGTGAGCATTTGAGCCCTCATGGGTCTGCGTGCATACATCCTGATCAGAGGTGAGTTGTTCTGGATAATGACAAGGGAAGGAATTTGAGGTTCTGTATCAGGAAGACATCAGTAACTTGGTAAATTAAAGCAACAAACACAAGGCACAGACAGCAGTAAGGCCGTGAGGGAGGGCTTGGGCTGAACACTCACACTTCATGTGGTATTGTAGGTGCTTCTACTAGGACTCAGCACATAATAACTTTCCTTTGTTTTTCCATGAAATTTTGGTAGAAATTCAAAATAATTCTCCCCAGTGATAACTGAGGAGATGCAAGTGAAAACAATGACAGACAATTTAAGTTAAAATAGTGCCATAGTTGTGATAAAATAATTACACCTACATCACTTGTGTCAGGGTCATTTGGGGAATCCCTTGGGGTAATCTGTTGGTAATCTACATCAAAATCACAAAGCATGGATATCATTGAACTATAATAATCCTATTTCTGATAATTTATCTCAAGGAAATGAAGATGTTGAATGTTAATTGCAGAATATAACTTAGTAAGAAAAAATGATGAATTGTAAAGAATCTTATAATCACTCTGTGGAAGCCTAGGTGGTCATGAGAGTAGTACTTTTTAAGGAAAAATGCTTATGCTATGATATTAACTATGGAACAGCAGAACAGAAGTACATCTATGCCTGAATAAACACGCAAGCAAGCTGGTCGCACCGGTCAGGGTTAGATGGGAACGTAGAACCACGAAGGCAGTGAAGGTGGAAGGTGGAGTCCCGTGACAGCGCTCTGGGGCTGTGTCCTTGCTAGCTGAACAGGGCCTGGAGTCGCCCGGGGATTGTTAAGAGTCAAGAGTCCCTCTTAGATCAGCAGAGGCTAAGGGTGGTGTGGCAATCTGCAGGGAAAGTGCAGAGGAAATGAGGGAAGCCAAGGCCGGCCACCTGGGGACACCGCTCTGGTCAGAGCTCACCGTGCTGCTGGAGTCTAAGGTGGGGCAAGACTATTCTGGGAAAGGCGAAAAGGCACATCGCGAAGGGGGCAGGATGCAGGCGCTCCCTTGTTGGAGCCGGCTTGGGTGTCAGAGAGCGCGGAAGTTTCTGCTTTTCCTCTTTCTGTCCCATATCTGGGCTGGTGCTTTCAGTTAGGGGTGATTCTACCCCCAAGAGATACTTTGCGATGTCTGGAGAGATTTGCGGTGGTCACGGTGGAGAGAGGGTGACAGGAGCAGGGCTGTGAAACATCCCCCGGAGCACAGGACAGGACCCGGAAGCAGTGATATCAGCAGTGCCCGGGTACAGGAATCCTGATTCAAACCAACCTCTCAGTCCGTGGCTGGGTAGGAGGCGTGGGTGAACAGGGTGGTGATGAAGGTAAGGTCAACTGTGTCCCGTCCTTATAAAACATTCACAATTTTTCACGTACTGGGGCATTTGCTGTCACCAAATCCTTCTGATCTAATGGGGTGGGCAGCCATTATCATCCCTATCATTCCTGTTTTTACGATGAGGAAGCCAAGGTTGGGCGAAGTCAGCGAAGTGCCCAAGGCCCCCCAGCGAGCGCAAGCTCAGGGCAACAGCGGCTCGTCACTTCTAACCCCGGGCGTCGCTCCACCACGTCGCCCTGCCTCTGAACGCAAGGAGAGGCGAAGCTAGCGGCTGACTCCACAGCTCGCTCTGTCTAGTGCTTCATAGGTTAGCAGTGACGTCCGCGTTCCTCGGGTCAGGCTAACGGAGGCAAATACACTTAAAAGCACCTGCAGATGACGCAGCCTGGTGATGGAGCCCCCTGGAGTGTTGAGGACTCAAGTATTTTTCTAATCCTCCCCCATCTTAAAGGGAGCAGATCCCTGTGCAGGGCAGCACCATGGACATTAATGAAGGGCTTTTCCTTAATTGTCGATGCTCCACAGTAGCTGGTGGCAGCTAAAAGTCTTATAAATCTCCCTTTGGCCTTAGGTAGGAAGTGTGACCATGTGTAGTATTTTCCTTACCCATCTCCTCTCCAAAAACAAACAAACCAACAAATGAATGAACAAACAAACAAAACCCCTAGTGGTATCCAGGCAAGTGGCGCGGAATTGCTTTCCCCTGGTTTCCAAGGAGTCTCCCAGTCCTCGGCCATGACTTTTCTCAGACACACTGAGCCCGGGTCCCCTCACCGTTCCCAGTGCCTCCTCCAGGCTGTCGTGGACTAAGGCTGGAAACGCAGCTGAGTAAAAGCTGGGAGGACTGTCAATCAGCCAGGTGGGCTCTCCCGGCTTCCCCGGCTTTCCTCAGGATCGCCCACTCTGCGTCCTCTCAGAGGTCTTTGTATCTTGCTTCTTCCTCTTTCACTCAGCCCAGGCTCACTCTGCAGAGACGATTTTCCCTCACTTTTCATTTTTACATTTTCAAATAAATTCTGCCATTGCTTAAAAAAATAAAGTTGATACTGTAGAACCGGCAAAGGTGAAATAATCAACAGAAGCTGAGGCACACAGGCAGACACATGCACACACCAAGTACCAGCCCAAATGGTTGCCAGAACCCTCTAGCAGTGTGGACAAAAAGCACAGGAATGAGCTGGAAACGGAAGGTGTTAGCTTGGGGCGGTCAGGGTAAAGGCCGAGGGAGATCTCTGCGCCGGGGCTGGGTGGGCAGTGGTCCTCCACACGCTGCAGACCTGTGCCCTGGACCACGTTCTGTTGGGTAGGGTGTCAGATACTTTAATGGAGCCACCTTCCCCTGATGCTCTGGAAGTGTTACAGCTTTATCGGCACAGGTGGGTGGCAGCCTCCTGGAGGGCGGGGCTGGAGGACGCTCTGGCTTCTGCCGATAACGCTAGGAACACAGGGAAAGGGGGACTCACGGGTTGCGTGGACACTCTGGTGTGTGAGAACCATGTGGTCCTGCAGCAGATCCTGTGCCTCACAGCCCAGCTTGGCCCTCACCCAGCACCCCTGACAGAGCCTTGGGGCAGCCCCTGGGTAGTCACCCGGTCTTGAGCTACCCCTAGGGGCTCAGCCGTGGCCAGGAAGGGTGGCAGTTAACGAGTCCGATACCCAGACCAGCACTGGTGGGCATGGCTCCCGGGAAAAAGATGGCACTGGGCGCATACCCTTGTTCCTTCTCAATCCTGTTACATGAAGGACAGGGTGACACTGAGCCCATGTCATTGCAGTGCAGGTGATGGGATCAAATATGGAGCACGCCCCTCCCCCCACGGGTCGTGGTCACCATTACAGCCCTGTTGCTGTCCGAGCGCGGCGACACAGCCATCTCAGGGCTTCTCACCCCAATCTATCATTAGGATTAAGATCCGTAATGAGCACCGTGTGACTCTGATTGCTGGCTGCGAGCAAAGCTGATTTGCAGATCCCTTCCCAAGCCCTGGGGTCCCGCGGCCCTGCACGCTCAGCCCTACACCAGAAACACTCTCGCATGTGCCTGGACTTCGCCCTCCTGGGACGCTAGACACGCTGCATACCAGAGGACTGAGTCCCGTTGGGAAGGAAGTGAGGAGTTTAGCATTCCTGCTTTTTAATGCTCCCTAGGATTATATTTCTGCTCTTTCTTTCTTTCTTTTTTTTTAATAGAGAGTTGGATTCACTCCACCTAAACAATAAATCATGAAACAGTCATGTTAATTGCTGTTGAAAAGGAGGAACCCAAATTCACTTTGATGTGAAGTTAATAGAACTTATTCTTGTTTATATTTCCTTTTCATAGATCAAATGGCACCATGGGATTGAGGCTCTTCTGACGTCTGCATGTTCTGAGCATTGTTCTTTAATACAAGAAGACTCAGAATTAGATATTCATTTCCTCAGGCTAGGAATTAAAGGGATATTAGGAGGAACTGGCTGCTTTTTACTTTAAAGTGTGTCATGAGTGATTGAAGCAAAGTACTTCCTTTGTTCCTATGTTCCTAACAGGCAGTGGAAGCCTCCTGTTTACAAGATGGTAGATCATTAAAACCTGATTGCTTTCACAGCCACCACCCTCATCACAAGTTTGAGAATTTGGCTTCCACAACTGGTTCAGGTAAGAGAAAGTGGCTCTACCCACCAGGATGTGAACTTTGATTTGCGACAGACTTTTATTGATTTAATCATGCTGACTGTAAACATTGATTAAGCAACTACTGTGTGCCAAGCATTGCGGGAGGTACGGGGAAAGTGGAGATGAATTAGACCCAGTCCCTGCCCTCTCGGAATTCACAGACTTCCTAATACAGAACTCCAGCCCAGCAATTACAAAGGAGCTTGACAGATGCGTAATCACTTCTGTGCACAGTGCTGGCAGACACAGATCTCTGCCTTAGAGATGAGAGCAGCTATGTCTTGAAGGATGTGTAGAAGGTCTCAGATCAAAGAAATGGAGAAGGGACTCAGGAGCAGCACACAGAGCAGAAGATAAGACAGAGCGAGGGCCATTTGGGAGCAGAGTATTCTCACGAGGCAATAGTTTTGAGTGTAGACAAAGGAGTGGAAGAAAGATTCAAGAGATTTTGCAAGTCACGGCAAGAAGGTAGGTTTTATTTCATTAGAGACCTATCAAAGGATTTTAGCGGGCAACTGCTTAATATGACTGATCACTTATGAGTTCTAAACAGTAGTCATGGTATTAGCATAAGGCTTGGCTTGGAAGCCCGTGGGGATGCAGGAAGAGCACTACTCCGAGAGTGTGTTCCGATCATGGGGCCTTCCACGTGAACTCCGCACAGAAATGAGGGGTCCGAGTCGAGGCATATTGTGGGCGCTTTGGAAAAAAGCAGAGTTTAGTTAGAAAGTCCAGATTTACTATTAGGTTTATGACTTGCTGGCTGATTGACAGTGAGTGAGACAGTCCTCTAAGATTGAGTTTTCTTGGGCCTTAAGATGCAGATATGATGATGATATTTCACAGATGACAACTGTGGTGTTCAGGAGAATGTGTTCACAGCCCCAGCAGGGGGGAGGTTAGGGGACTGAGAGCCTCAGTCACCATGCCCTGAGTTCATGGCCCTCTCTGTGCTCAGGTTTGGCTTCTTACCCCCAGCCAGAGACTGAGCTGGGAGGGGACAGGAGGAAGCCTGTGACAGGAGACTCAGAATTCTTGCAGACTTCCCAGCACCCAGATGATTCCACTTTCTTTTCTCTCTCTCACTGCAGGAGATACTCTCCACAGCCTCCCAAACTCACCTGGCCCCCTGCTCATGATCTCTCATAAGTAATGTCTCTAAATAATTTTTACCTACTGAACCTCATGTCTCACAGAGGACCTACACTAACCCAGATTGGTAACAGTGATTTGTAAATCCTAAAACTATTTACGGTGAACCAAGTCCCCATCAGCTAATGAAGGAATGGAAAAATGTGGTGTATTTGCAAAGTAGAATATTATTCAGCCATAAAACAACAATGAAGCATTGACTATAACTGGAATGAACCTTGAAAACACATATCTTATGTAAAATGAAAGACACCAGAGAAATGGTGGGTCCATGTGTAGGAAACACTGGGAATAGGCAAATCCATGCAGAAAGAAAGAAAGATTAGTGACTGGCAGGGCCGGGGAGGTGGGTGGGAGTAGGATTTGCTATATATGTATGAAATTTATTTTAGGGTTTGGGAGTTTATTTTTGTTTTGGAACTGGAGAGTAGCGGTGGTGATGTGACATTGTAAATATGCTAAATGACACTGGTTTGTACATTTTAAAATGGTTATAATGGTGAAGTTTTTGTTATGTGTCTATGACAGTAATAGTCTTCATAATATATAAATATATTATCACAGAAATAGACCTTGTCCTTCTGCACATGTCCACATCCAGCTGTCCCTCCTCGCTCTTCCCACTCTCTTCATGAACCATCAATCATTCCTGCCAGGCGTGGTGCCTCACACCTGTAATCCCAGCACTCGGGAGGCAGAGGCAGGAGGATTGCTGAGTTTAAGGCTAGCCTGGGCTACATAGTGAGCTCAGGGCCAGCCTGGATGACAAAGCAAGACCCTGTCTCAGAAAAAATATAAATAAGTAAGTAAGTAATTAAGTAAGTAAGTAAATAAATAAATAAGTCATTCCCCTAATTCCCAGGTCCACAATGAGACACACCGCAGCCCTCACCTTCCCTAAGTCCCTGCTGGCCCTCTTCCTTTCTTGAAATTGTCTCTTGATCTCTGGGTGACACCTTTCCTGAGTCCTTCGTTTGGAACTTCAGGGTCTCCCGGGTTTTGTCCACAACCTCTCATTCCCAGTCTACCTTCAAGAACTGTGACCGCTTCCAAGGCAAACACCAGCTTCTGTTCCTGTCCATGTCCTAGACCTGAAGAGCTGTGATCTCCCCCTGAGCGCCATTATCCCAGTGCATTTGGGACAGAACTCACGGGAGGTTCTCTCTGGGTTCATCATCTCTGATAGGAAATATCACTGTCAGATGTCTAATTCTGAAGCAAAAAATACCCAACTCCACTTTTGACTTCCCCCTCCTCCTCCAAGCCTGTACGTACCTGGGTAAAAAGTCCTGCTAATGTTACTACTTGCATATGTTTAAATCCACACCCTGCCTGCTGGTTTCCTCTGCTTTCCTGAAGGGCCTCTCTACTGTTTACCTGGACCTCTGTGATCACCTTCCGGTGGCTCCTCGCTCCTTCCTTGCTTCCCCTTTCTGGAATATTCTCTTGGTCACTCCACAAATGATTGTCCTAACAGGATGTCTGACTGCGCCATGCTCCAGCTCATCGCCTTTCAGTGCTGTCCTCCCTGCCAGCTCCAGAGCTGGGCCTGGAGTCCTCAAGGAGGCACAGGCTTGGCCCTCACCCTCTCCAGCAGGTCTTGCCCTTCCTCTGGCCGTGGGTCTTCACCTTGTGCCTCAGCCTGTGGATGCTGCCCCTAAGGGATTCTGGCCCCAAAGGGGCCCCAGGCACTGTCTGTTTGTCTTTAATGTTTCTAGATGCCGTTAAGGGGCATCCAAGGTGAAGCCAGTCCGGCATGTTGAAGAATCTAAGGTCCCCAAGATGGGAAGAGGAAGAAAGGAGCACAATTCCGATCACATCCCTCATCCTCTCAGGTTGTTTAGAAGACAGATTTTGTCACGCAGGGGGCAGCAGGCACCCCTGGAAACCTCATGCAGTGTAAAGAAGCAGAGTGCCTCCCTCCTTCCTTCTAACTGCCGGACGGGGGTCTGCAGGCTCAGTGCCTCAGCGAGGAGACAGGTTGCGGGCTCATCAGAAGCAGCCCCGAGAGGGTGGCGGGGGAGGAGGACTGCGCCAGCGGCAGTGTTCTGTCTGCCTTTCCGTCGCCTACATTCCTGTCCACGCGGTTTCTATTGGTTTACTAGGGCTGCTGTGTCTGTAACCAACTACCCCCACGCCGAGGGGCTTCAAAACAAAGCTGAGTGTCTCCCAGTTCCAGAGACCAGAAGCCCGACATGTAGGCTCAGCTCCTTCTGCGGTCTGTGAACAGTCACCCTTCTCTGTCTCCCCCACCTTCTGGTGGTTTGGGCGTGATCTTCAGAACCCTGGCCTTGTAGATCCATCAAGCCATGTATTCTGTGCGTGCGGGTCTATGGCCACATTTCTCCTTTTATGACTCAAGCCTTACTGGATTAGAGGCTTAGCCTGCTCCAGTATTACCTCATCATAAATACATCTGCAGAGGCCACCATAGTACCACGTAGTACCTGAAGAGGTCCTAGGAGTTAGGATTTCAGGAGAGTGGGGATGCTCAGTTCAACCCAGACTCTAGCAAGGCATGGGGGCGGGGCTTTTCTGACTGAGGGAGCCACTGCGTCTTCAAAACCGGCAAGAGGTTGTCCCTTTAACTTCCGCCCAAGCCATTCCGATCGGAGAAAGGAAGTGAGCAAGTGGACACACCTGCAGTGAAATCTCCAGCCTCTAATCCCATCGATTCTGAACGCATCTTGATTTTCCTTTAACCTCTCCAACCCTGTTGGCCTCTCATTTCCAGTTGCCAGTTAGCATATACTCGTCTGATAATGACTACTTTGACTAAAAAGCCTTTCGTGGAGGTGATATTTCGTTATTCAGGCCTGATGGATGAGGATTAGGAAAGGAATTAGGGAATTAGCACTTTAGCAAAGGGTTAAAAATAGCAAATACCGTTCAGAGTGTGACAATGGGAAAGTCTGGGGAGAGACTTCTGGAAAAGCCCCCAGGCTCCTCTCTCCAAGCCGGAGCACCTCCCTTTCTTTGTGTTCATTTTTACCGGATGTGAAAAACTTTCACTTACCTCATCCTAACGGAGTGTGTTTTGACCTTGGTGCTGCTGTCTTTTCGGGCTGAACAATTCTTTGCTGCCCTCTGGCCTCTCTACACTGCAGGTTATGAGCTTCCGGGCACTGCCAATGTCCCTCGGGAGATCGAATCTGCCCCGGTTGGGAACCGCTGTCCTGGAGTATGCACAAGTATGCAAAAGCACTTTGTAACTCTACGATGCAATGCAGATGTGTGGAATTAGCTCCTTTATTACTTCCAACAGCTGAGTGTTTTGTGGACCTGGCAAAATAGGACCAGTTGTCTAAAAGGCCAGAGTCAGATCCCACTGCAAATATGTCTGAGCTCCATGCCCCAGGGGTGACTCTACAATTGCCTCACACTCCCATTCAAAAGGCTTGACCATTGTACTGGACAGGAAAGGGGTCTCTGTCACCAGCAGAGGATGCAGCTGAGAGGGATGGTGCAGGAGCCGCTCCTGGGTAGACAGGATGAGGAGCCCACACTTCCTTGTGTGGGGAGGCTGCAGGCTTGTTGGCACACGGGCCCCAAACGTGCACAGGGAGTGCCCTTGCTTGCAAAGGAGCCGTTGGGGTCTTGCCGAGTGGGTGTTCACTTCGGGTCAAGCTCCGTTCCTAGGACCTGCATGGGTAAGGAGGCTGATTCCTGCGTTCAAAAGACATGAGATACAATGTGCAAATGAGATCCCTTGCCCCCACCACCCCCAGTCTCTCCCATGGCTGCGAGGAGGGCTCATCACATTCCGCTGCCACCTGTGGGGGGCTCAGTTAATCTAATTAAACCAGGCAAGAGCCTCCTGAGTTCCTGGTCCTGCTCCTCCATCTCTATTAAGGAATAGAGCTCTAATGGCCCAGCAAAGGGCTCAGCCTAGTGCACCATGAATTCAAGACAATGTCCCGCGCTGGGTTAACTGCGCTCTCCTGACAGCGGCGCCAATGCCATCTGCCCATTTATCGACAGCCTTGTCAGCAAAAATCCTGCAGTTTGAGGGTGGGCGGGCAGCCAGCTCACTCTCCACCGTCTCTCAGCGGCTCGGAGCAGATGCTGTGCCTCGTGCCTGGAGCTGCTGGTGGCAAATCTGCACGCTCGTGTTATTTACCCCGGGTGGAGGGAGAGCAGGAAGGGAGACGTGTTTTCCAGGAAGGAATTTGTATTTCTTTCCAGGCTCTCTGCATATTAAGACAAATAGTATTTAAAACTGATTTTAAAAAAAGTGACATAATCAGCTTATTGTTTAACACAGAGAAAAAATCATTCCAAACCACAAGGGGGAAAATCACAAGTTACAGCAGTTCTGTGAGCGAGTGCAGGTGCCGCGATTCCTTCCCGGCATGATCCGCCCTCCTCGGGAGGTATCTTTTAATTGGACTTGCAGACAAAGGCAACTGAGGTGGGAGAATTTTTATTATTATCCACAGATCATACCTCTCTCAGTAAGTTCTTTCCCCTAATCGGTTGAAATCGACCTGCCTGATACTGAACGAATATAGTGAAACATGGTTCAGGGCACAGTATCCACGCTCTTGATAGAGAAAATTTTTCTGCCTGTATCTTTTTTTAAATATATATATGGATGGATGAAAACAGGCATCAATGGATAACTCAGAGGAAATGAATCGTAGCCCACGTGGCGCTTTGTCCATCCGTCCTGGCACAGCTTTCCAGGTCGGGCACCCCAGATCTGCAGACTCTGGCAGAACAGCCGGCTTCTCCTCCCCGTGCAAGACACTCCCACAATGGCTCGCGTGGGCTCTGCCTCTGTCCATTCAGCCACAACAAAGGGATCTGCCATGAGGCGAGGAGAACGGTGCAGAGGGAGAGGAGAGATTTCTGCATCCTAGGAAGGGGGTGGTCACGGGCGCAGGGGGCCAGCAGCACTGGGCTGGACCTGCAGTGCCTTAGTGGGCGTGGCGGGTACCCTGCACCTGTTTCTTTGTTGATCACTCCTTGCTGCGAACAATGAAAAGGCAAAGCCCCGGCATAGGAACTGGAAGGAGAGGATGGGGACTGAACAGAGTTTTCCAGAAAATGGCTTGGCACTTCAGGCACACTTGCTTCATGCCTCTGCTGATGTCCAGAGTTACATAGGTCAGCAACACACTCAGTCACACTCCTGTGTCTGTCGCCTCTGTGGCTGCTGTAGGACAGATGTCACTGTCATCTAAGGAGCTGGTGTCAGGCAGAAATCAGATGACAGAAGCTTGCTGCAAATGGATGCACAGTGCGTCTGACTGTAAACTACAGGCTGACTGCTGAATGTGGAACTTAACATTGTCGGTCCCAGACAGAGGCAATAATACTGCTGATCACCACACCAGGCATTTGGGCCTGTGTGCCATGTTTCTTTCTCACTCAGTTCTTACCTGACAGGAAACTCTCTCTCTCTGGCCTGTCCAGTTGGGACAATGGCTTTGTTCTGTGCTCCTAATATCACCTGGATGCAGGGAGCTGAGGGAGAGTAAAGCTGAGACAAGGACAGAAAAGGCCATGATGATGGTCAGAGAGGCCAAGGGTCCCTGCAGCCAGCTGGGGAGTCCAGGATGGGTCTTCCAGGCAGGCCCCCTCCCATACCACATGAAGGCACCAACTCTGCGCCAAAGGGTCTCCAGATAAAGTTGCTAAGGGCATAAACCCAAAATGGAGGCCAAGAAGGAAGGAAGAAGGTATAGTGAACTTGTGGCACCAGTGGGTGGGTTGTAGTTGTCTTCACAGGGCTGGAGGTGATGGCCCCAAGCACTCTCCAGATCTGCCTTCCAAGTCTCCAGGGTGCCAAAGTTGGGGGTGGAAAGCCACAGGGCACCTTTGCTACAGGTGATGGTGGACCGGGCTCAGGCTTCCCTTGACTTTCAGGGTCACTGACAGAGACATGGTACCCCCTGTGTAATAAGCCACAGTCTCTAGAACCTATTGATCAAAGTGTATGAGCCAGAGAGTCCCAGTGCGAGACTAGAGTCTGAGACGCAATGACCCACAGTACTCTGTCATTTCCCCACTTCTAGAGTCTCTGAGGTCTAAGGTTGTCATATCTTCCACATCTTCAAGGAAAAACCAGACATTTTCACCTTTATTTAAAATCTCTTAAATTTTCACTCAGTGACAATAATCTTATTTTTAAAAGCATCATGTGGATGAGCAAATTACTTCTGTGGGGTATGTGGGCCCAGGGGGTCATTTGCACTGTCTGCCCTAAACTTGTGATGATAAAGCCCTCAAGCCTACTGGGTTTGAGAAGGGATGTCTCCAGTGAGTGTCAGGCTGTGCCCAGATTCCTTCTAAGGGTCTGGGTTTCTTTGGGAATTCTAACTCCCTGGATAGCCTTATGGGGTTTGGAATCTTCAGGTACAACAATAGCCAGAGAGGAAGTAAACTGTGGATGATGACACTTTTTATGTTCTGCTGTTCAGAGCATAGCACCTGCCCTAATCTGGGAGCTTTCTAGGTGGCATCATCCTGTGCGCAGGGTGCCCCTCAAGACCCACAGGAGCATGTACTGCTCTGAATCTCCTGCTGCTCTTCCTACATCAGGCCCCCAGGATAACCTTCCTTCCCAAAAACTTAGACTCAACAGATTAGAGACCTTAATCACATCTGAAAAGTTCTACACCTTTTCCAGATAATATAACCAAACTACCAGAGTAAAAACCATCATCTTTATAGTGCTGCCCATACTCACAGGGAGAGGGTGAGCCAGTGTGCATACACTGGGGCGGGAATCTTGGGAGGTCATGCCAGGGCTCTACTGTTCTCACTAAGCAGAACTCTATCACCTGATGACTTGTGTGTGCACACATGCTCATGTGTGTACATGGTCGATTGCTCTACTCTCTGGCCTTCCTGATTGTGAATTATCCGTTAAATTAAGGCTATGTCCAATGATTTCTTTCACCTGCTCTTTTCACAGAGAATGCTCCAAATGGATCTCAAAGGGTAGCTTGGACTACAGTAATTTTCTGTTGGAAAAAGGATAAAGATGAATGGGGATTTGAAGCATAATTCTGAAACACAGCTGGCACTTCATTCAGTGATTCACCTTGTGTTGTATTTGGGACACATGAAATTTAAGGGCCATGAAAGATTCACAGACATCCAAACAGGAGATCATTCTTCTGGGTTGTATTGATCCACATCATTGAGATTTAGTTTTGTGTGTGCAGAGGCTAGGGTTGACCATAAACATGATTGCTCCTGAGTAGTGTTAGTTTAATGGCAGTGAAAAGTCCTCACAAAGATGTTAAAATATCACCCTAAGATTTGAAATTCTCTCTTGGGTGCTTTGTGCTGTGGGAAGAGAAGATGACAGCGGGAGGGAACTGCTTGTGCCTGCTCTCCTGTTAGTTCTGTCTCTACGCTTCCCTCTTCTGTGGTAACGCAGGAGGTGTGCACCTCCATCCAGGGAGACTGTCCTCATAGCTCTCTGTGAGATCAAGGGACACTGAGCCAGGCAGGTGGAGGTGGTGCTGCCTGCCACTAGGGAAGAAAGAATACACCACTGTCAGTCCACAGAAGAATGTTCTCTTCCTAGGACCATGAGCTCACATCCATTAAAGAAAGATCAATCTGTCGGCAGCCAGTTTTCTCCCCCAAAACACAGGAGCTCATTTCTTAAGAATTAGGCAAGTCTGGGATTGCTGCTCTGCTGTTTAACAACAGAAGAGGCCAAAGCCTTGCTTAAGTCTTTTGCTGATTTGTAAGGGATAGTGATCTTTCTGTACTCTTGTTTCTAAAAGGAAGTGCTGAGGATTTAGGAAGCACAGCATTCTAAAGTCCCCAGGCTGACACAAAGACCTTTCATAGTAAAAAATAAAACTTTAGGATACTTTGAGAAATTCTTGCTAACTTCATAAGGAAAAAAGTGTTGTTTTGAGGACATTTAGTAAGAGACAACTGGTTATTCTTTCCCTCCACTGTATTTGTTGTGATTCCCCTTTCCTGAGTTTGCTGGAAATTACATGTTGCTTTTAAAGGACAAACCCAGTGATGGGCTATTTCATGGTGATGAAGAAAATGTTTAAGAATCAGGTATATCCTATACAGGTGCCAATTCTCAATGATGAATGTGACCATAGTATACCTAAACTGTATCAATAAACTGAATTTAAAAAAAAATAAAATGTTCAAGATTGAAAAAAAAATGAATTTTAGAACAAAAGTCAATCAGAAGTACAACAAAACCCTCAGTGTCCTTCCCAACATCCATCTCATTTTCTGTCTTGAGGAACCTTTGACCAAAGGCAGTGACTGAAGATGATGAAAAACTCTCACTGAGATGGTTCCAATGTGGATGAAATCCGAGGATGTGTCTAAACGAAATGAATCTATCCAAGACACATGGTAACTATTTCACTGTGCTCCATGCTTGGATGTTTTACATAAAGGCTCAAAAATCTATGCAAGCAGAAAGTTTATTTAATCATTCGGAGTGCTATCTTTTAGGGCTGTGGCGCTGTTTTCTGATGCCCTGGGTGCTGAGCAAGGCATTAGCAAAGACGTGGCTCCTTCTAGGTAAATCACTCACTTGAGTGGTGTTACAGACTTTATCCTGATCTCATCCTGACTTAAGACTTCACATCTGTGAAGGGAAAATCAAGCCGCTGGATTTGGCTTTCAGTTTTCCAACTGTACTTCACAGGGCCTTAGGGTTCTTCGGAAGTGTTGGAGGCCAACATCATGGAAGAACAAAGGGGGTCAATGGTAGATTTTGCTCAGCAAATGCTTCCTTCCTCTTCCCATAGAAGTTACTTACATCCTACTCTCCTGGTGTTGTGTAGCTAAATGATTTGCTTGACTGATGCACATGACGGTGTACCAGCTCTGTGCAAAGGCTTTAACAGGCACCTCCAGTTTCCACTTTAACCTCTTTGCCCTAATGCCTTACACCTGAGGTAGAAGTTGCTCCTTCAGGTGCTCCTAGGCTTATGCTTCAGTCTGGAACAGAGCTATGGCAACTATACCAAGAACCTGTGAGCAAGACACCATTTTTGTGATTGTAAGCTACGCAGCCTTTGGGGTTTGTTACACAGCATGACTGCAGCGGAATCTGACCGATACAGTGCCCAAAGGGCTTCCAGGAGGTCAGGCCCCCAACTCTATCTTCGGCTGGCTCCACTTTATGTCTTAATATTTTACATTCCAGTTTCTCCTATGGAGTTCACCTGAATAAAATAGTTCTATTGGCCAGCACTTCCCCCAATATCATTCACATTAGATTACTTTTTAAAAAGTTTTAATTGACTTATGATTTTAATAGTTTGTTATTTTTAACATACTCATATCTAATCTTGCTATTTTTCATTTCTACTCATAGAAGTAAGTAATACAATTAAGGCTTCAGAAAATTAAAATTATAATTTTAACTAAAATTATCTGTCTCTAGATAATTATATATTCTTGTTGCTCGTAATCTTCAGAAATATATTGGCAAAATCATTAAGATATCATTTTAGATAGGTATTTTATAGTAGCTTACTTTAAAATTTTTTCCTTTAGTTCTAATACTTTAAAAATTAATAGTTTTCATTTGGCTGAGAGTTTTCTACAATCTTTGAGAACAGAACAAGTGTCTACAGCCCCTTCGAGGCTGCTCGCTTCGCAGGGGGAGACACCATGCGAGCTGCACTGACTGGGCCCTGAGCCCTCTGAGCCCTCCTTTTCCTGTGCCACCAGCCCTCAGGCCCCTCCACAGACCCCTCTGTGGGCACAGTGGACGTGGCCTCCCATCAGTCTTCCCTAGAACGTCTTAACCTTTCTGTGTCTTGTTTAATCAGGGCCCCAGGAGATAACCAGCAATCACGCTAGTGAATAAATTGAAGCCAAGATGCCAGTTAAGGTGTTAACTCTCCCAGAGATATCATCTGCTGGAATAATTTCAGTCTCTTACTCCAAAGAGGTGAATAGTGGCAGGTGTTCCGATGTGGCAGGAAGCCTGCAAAGAGGCTATTTTTAAAGGTCTTTTTTTTTTTTTCCTGAAGTGATGGGGGATTTGCTTGAGGAGATTAGTGGCGATTATGGCTTTTGCTGTGACAAAGTTTTATTGCTATTTTAAAATTTACCATATTTTTGATACACATAGCATTAGACGTGAAGAGCATCTCATTACTTATTCGTACTCCACAGGCCCCTCCCACACTTCGGGGAAGTGACCTGACCCGAAGTGTCTCCAAGGCGGCTCCTCCGTCACGGCCTTGCTCTGGGAGCAGGAACCGAGGGACTGGTTTTCTGAGTCCAGCTCTTGAGGGCTAAGGAGAGTCAGGAGTAAGTGACTCCTCTCCCTCGATTCACGACAGCCCCTTTCATTCCTTGAGATGAATGTATTCATTTAAAAAATGAAAATGGACTTTTAAGTTGGATGTAATGTGTTAGCAGAGACAAGACTTTGAGTTTTATTTCTTGCCTTTCATTTCTGAGCAGTGACTGTTCATATTTATCTAAAAGTCCACTCAGCTCTGTTTTTCCTTGTTTCCACTGAAGGGTGAAACTCATTCATCTCTGTGCATTTGATACTATTGTAAAGGAAATCTCTGGGAAGGCTGTGCGATATGGTTAGTGAGCCATTAGGCTTTCATTTTACTTACAATCACAGCCTGCGGAGTATCATACTTCAACTTAAAGAAACGAGGGTTACAGAAAGCAACCCCGAGAGTGTTCCCCGGAGGAACAAGCGAGCAGTGCGCACCCTGGCTTTTGGCACATTCTCAAGAGAAGGGAGTTTTGAAAGGAGGAGGCAGGATGACTAATGTTTCCATGGGTAAAAAGATCATTTATTTCCACAGAAATAAAAAGCCACTTGGCTCCCAACAAAGATCAGGAGATTGAAATTGAAGAAAACAAAATGAATAAACACAGAAAGGGTATCCGGGGTCACGAAAGAATGAACCTATTCCCCAAATTGCGAAGACAAATACTCTTAAAAATAGGAATCCGACACCTCGAAGAGCAAACCTTACGCAGGGGAGACAAAGCTCAGCAGAGGGCGCGCAGCGCGGCGGAAACGGTTGCCAGCCATTTCTTCATGCTTTCTGAGCAGAGGCTTCAAACGACTGGAAACTTGATCCCTTCCGTGACTTTTCCTTGTCTTTACACTCCACCCACTTCTGGGTGTACAGGGGCAGGACTTGCTCGATAGCTGAGTCTGCCAATACCGGTCCACGCCTCGTGCCCTTGAGCTCGTCATGGTGAGCAGCCCCGAGCTAGCGCAGCAAGTCCCGGCTCTCCAAGTTTCCGGGAGGTTTTGGGCGGTCCTGACGGGTCGGTGTCCATGCCACATTTGTTGCACCGTGCTTGACTAGAGCTTCTTGAAGGGCTGGGGAAGTGAGCGACAAGAAATTCTCCAGGGGCCCAGTCTGTGGAAATGGCAGTCTTCCATATTTTTCAGCTTGCGTGTGGACTGTTCAGTCCTCTGTGCTTCTTGATGACTTCCACGAGAAGATGAGAGGTCACAGAAATAAAGACCCGTTGAAGTCACCAGGAACTGGTGGATGTGGACTCTTTTCACGTCCAATTTTTACCATGCATTTATTCTTGAATGAAGAAAGGAAAGGGCTACGACGGCCTCTATCTGCCCAGGGATCATGTGGGCGATCCTTCCTGCCTGAGTGGCCTGATTCCTCCTGGCATGCTGCCAGTGTGCCCTGCCCAGAGTGCTCAGGGCCCGTGACACTGTGATACGGAGTGTGGGGAGCACATCCCCACACACCCCAGAGGGGACCGAGTCTCAGGAAATCTCACAGGACCGTGGGCTGATGGGGGGTTTCCCACCTGAATGCGCCCCTGCTCTCCTCTGCACACCAGCAGGTAGTGCGGTCCCACAGAACTTCTTTCCTGGAGCCATCACCCCCCAGTGTGAGTGAAGATCTGTCTATTTAGAAAGACAAGATCTCCGTCTACACTGGCAAAGATCTAGTTGAGGAAAATGGATCTGAGAGGGATGTTCGCTGTCAGAGGATGGTCTGACACCTACCCCATCCCTTTGTCCTAGGTATCTTCTGTGGCTAGCACTGGCGGCACCGAGGTGGCTTTGTGCGATGATCTGAACATCTCCACAACTGCCCAGTCTCACTGACACACAAAGAGGGTCATCTCTGGGTGCAAAGGACAGCTTGTGATGGAGGAAGAGACACCGCCAGACCTTTTTACAACAGTGATAACGGTTAAAAGTTGGAAATACTATTTGGAGAAAAAGAAAGGATAGAAACGTAATTGCAGTGAACCCTACAGTATTCTAATTGCAGTGTAGGCAAAAATAGACAAATTAAACACAAGCAAGAAGTAAGACAAATCTATATAATATAATTACTAAAGGAGGATTAATGCTCAGAGATAAAAATCTACATAATTAGAGCAAAAATCATTGATTCTATTCAAGGATCAAGGGTGTACTTAAAGATTTGGAGAATATTTTTTCTTTGTTGTTTTGGGGGTTGAACCAAGGGCCTTCAATATTCAATACTAAGTGACCTCTCAAGCTTTGTATCTTTAAAATTTTATTTAGAATCAAAGTCTTGCTAAGTTTCTGAATTGCCTATAGAAGGCTTGAACTTGCAAATCCTTCAGCCTCAGCTTCTAGAGTGAGGGGGGTTACAGGAGTGTGCCACAGATTTTTGATTTCTTAATTTTAAATTGTATCTGAGAAACAAAATGAATAGAAATTCCATTATTTAATAAGAGTAGTAAATTGATACTGTTAGTAAAACATTCAGACAATAATTATTACTAGGCTTTGAAAGTAGAGAAATTCTACTGGAAAGATACCACTATTGTTTTTTCTAATTTCTGGGAAACTGTTAGATGTATGACAAACCACTAGTTTAATAGCTTATATGCTAAGACTTTTATTTTATGTAGATTTGGGTCAGAGACTGATGTTAAATATACATTTTCAGTCTCAGATGCACACATAAAAACTGGCATTTTGGTTTATCCTATTACTTTAAACTCTGATAAAATGTACATCACATAAAATTCCCTAACTTGCCCATTTTCAAATGTGCAGTTCATAGTGTTAAGCATATTTTCTGCAGCGTTCCACAGCCCATTTCCAGAATTTTCCAACTTATACAGTTGAAACTCTGCACCCATTACACAATAATGTTTTCCCTTCTTCCTGGCAGCTTGTGGTACTTGCTATCTCTATTAATTTGCCCACTCTGAATATCTCCTAAAAGTCATATAACACTGTATGTGTTTTTTCTGACTGGCTTACAGTACCCAGCACAATGTGCCCTGGGTTTACCCACATGTTGTTAAAAACCATTTTGTGGGTGTCTTGCAATGATTATTTTCCTCATATTGTCTATTATTCTGTCTTTATTAATAGATTTTCTAATCGATTTCAAGATTAATACCTGCTTGGACATAGTATTCTTTTAATATGTTCTTGAATTCCATAAAGCTATATTGAATATATATGAATGTTATAAATTCACTTAACCATAATTTTCCTTTGGTCGGTTCTCTTTGTTAGAAATTGGTATTGAATTTAAGTTTGCTTCATAACTGGGCAGACATCCATATTTTTTAATGCTCTGGAAGAATTAATTTTATTTTATATAATCTCTTCCTATGACATGTGTTATCCTTTTCCTGATTTGTTTATTTTTAATTTTGCCTCCATTAATTACTTGATTGTCTTTCCTCCTGTCCATTTTATTACTGCTTTGCTTTCTTGAGTTTGTTTTCTTTGTATCTTAGTAAACAGTGAAAGTACTTAGGGTTGCTTGTAACGATTGTAGATTTAACACTCTTCTGATAGCTTTCATATGTAACAGTCTCATTTCCATAATTGCTTATTAATGCATATTTTATTTCCTCCTTAATGTATCATAACTTCTTGATTTTTTAAGAGGCCCATTTTGTCATATTTCCACATTTTCAAAAATGGCTTATGAATTAAATATAAAAGACTCAAAGCAAAAATGAATAAATAAATGAACATGTTTCCTCTAACTAGTAGATGCATGAAATCTGTCAATTTTTGTACGTCTGTCTATTCATCTTTTAATTAATCTAGTCTAATATGCTTTACAAGTATAGCTAAAGTGAGGTGCAGAAAGAAATAGAAAAGGAAGACAAAGCGAGAAAATGGTAAAATTTAAAATAATAAAACTTTCTCTCAGCAAAAGACACATGGTCATGTCCCTCAGAGAAATCCCCCACTATAGTCTCACTATTCTTGTCACTTCCTGAAGATGTTCTAGAATTCCTCTTTCGTGAATGTTTTTACAAGGTATGACAGAATGATGGTGAACGCTGCTGCCCAGTGCTATCCAGTGTAAGAGCAGATTCCTGGAAATGCGGCAGTGCTGTCCTCGTGCACAGCACTCTCTGGGTCTGCCACTGCGTGGCCTCTGAGTCTTCAAAGTGACCACGAATGGGAAGTGTTCGAGTGGACTGAGGGCACTGAGGCAACCACAGCAGCACAACTCGAGCTACTCAGGAGAGAGGGCTTTCAGAACTGCTTCAGAAAGTGATGAGGACCATAGGACAATGTATTTGAAGTGATAAAGTGTCCTGCACTGAAATTTAAAGAAAAAAAAACTTAAACATTTTCCCCAGTCAATGAACCTGCCTTGTGTGCAGTCAACATTCCACAGCTTTGGATTTCACATCCATGAACTCAACTCAGGACTAAAACTCTTAAGGGGAAGATGTGTCAGTATCAAATATCTATACTTTTTTCTTGTTCCTTCCTCTACAATGCAGTAGAACAATTATTTACCCGGCATTCATTATGATTTAAAGTATATAGGCAGATGTTAGAGTCAGTTTATGGGCTTGATCACCCTCAGATTTTGGTACCCTGGCATGTCATGGACTCAGTCGCTCACAGACCAGAGCACTGACTGTACACAAAAGACTCTACTGTAAGTGGCTTTTCCAGAGAAAGGCCTGTGGAAGGCCACATGGCCAAGAGCTTCAAGCTGCCTGTAGGCTATGAGACCCGTAGCTGAAGACCAGCCAGCAAACAGGAAGCCAGTCCCACAGCTCCGCTAGCAGCTCCGGGGTGCTTCAGTGGCTCTGTATCCTGGTGGGCTTGACAGGCACTGTACTGTCCCCTGAAGACAGCCAAAGTAGAAAATTTAATTAAATTGCGTCTGACCTTCCATTCTACAGAAAGCTGTGGGCTGTGCATTCCTTTAGGCTTCTGGGATTGTGGTCACTTGTTATGTGGCAGTGGAAAACTACTGCAGCTGTGGATTATGTGGCAGGGAGAAAATAGCGTGCAATAGAGTTCTTACAGAGAGTAACAAGAGAGACACAAGCTACTTAGGTTAGGGGCAGACTCTAGGGAGGCAAGTTTGTGTACTGTCCTGTCAGGAGAATTTCTTTGGTCATGGGAGCCTTTTGTTTTGCTGAGTGAGTGGCCTGTGCAATTTTAGAGTCAGAACAGTAGAGATGATCTTGCTTTTTGCCAGCCAACCACAGATGTCTCCCCTTTCCTCTGCAGTACTCAGATCCTAAACCAGCACATGCAGGAAATACCTCCACAAAATTAGCTCCGAAGGACGACAAACTATTAAGCTCCTATAAGCACACACATGTCTTGGTCTGGCTCTGTGTCTGCCATCAGAGTGTTAGGGTACACTCAGCAGACAGCAGGAATCTGTGGCTCGAAGAGGTCCCAGCTCATGCACTGACTGTACTTTCCAACAGGCTGGAGTAGGTGAAGAAGGCCTCCAAGTCTACTTCAAGGTCATCTCCAGGAAGCTCCTGACTTGTGATGTTTTCCAATTAGGGGGGAGGGCCTTCCCTGTGCAGTAACTTTTCTTCTGGGGAGTCTGAGAAGGTGCTAAGCATTTGTTTTTGCCTACAAAAAAAACAAAAGCGATTCATTTGTAAAGTACTGAGGTTGGTTTTCTAGAAGATGCAGGGTGTCTTGCCCTAGGTAACACTGAAACACGTACCTGCAACAAAAACCTCTTCTTAGCCTATTGCTGTGGCTTAGATACGTGTCCTCCAAATGTCCAGGCTGGCAGTATGAGGATGTGCTATGGACTTGTAGGAGGCTGAGGGTCGAGGGAGGTCTTAAATCATGGGGGTATGCACTAGCATAGAGACTGTCCTAGAATTTTCATCCTAGTAGTGTGAAGATGACCACTACAACTGTCCAGGGTGAGGTAATGTTTAATGAAACGTTGTGGGCCAACTTTCAAAAGCAACTCATCTCACCAATGTAAAATTTCTATTACATTAATTTTTATTATTTTATTCTACATTACAACTGTAACATATACTTTTGTCACTACAACACAAACAACAAGCAAATCAGTCACCACTTATACTCTACATTGTCCATGAATCCCATTGCAAGTTATCTAGCAACCATTACTGAAGAGCGATATGTGTGTGTGTGTACACTCAAGAAGAAATTTATCTACAGAGCTGAACTCACTACTTATATTTATTACTCAGCAACTTAATCACTAAACAAGATATTTCATGTCTCATTGCCAATTCCTATAAATCCACCTCATTATATTTAGTAATTGTGGAGTACTATACTTTAAGGTGGTATTAATATTTGTACAATGTCTTCTTTATTGAATGTTTAGGCTTCCAATTTTCTTTAATGCAGACAGGCAGAATCTTCATGTTTTTCTATGTGTATTCAGATATTTCTTTAGGACAGAGTACTTCATAGAATGGCAAGGCCAAAAGTATGTATATATTTTAGACATTGGCTGGTGAGTGCTAAACTCTGTGTAGTAAAGATTGTTACAGTATCTGTTCTCTTCTTAAAGAAAAGGAGCATTCAGTCCTCATGTGCTTCACCATATTGGATATCATCGGTGGTTTTTAAGTTTGACAGCATGGATAAAAATTAAATCAGCAGGTTAGTTCTTTGCCCTTGGCCTTTTCTCTTTTTTTATTGAATTCTTTATTGGTACATTTTACATACAGCTCCCAATCACACTCAACATTTGGGAATTTGTACCAGTATATGACACGAGTTAATTCTCAATTTTATTCACATTCCTACCCACCCACAACCCCCCACCCCTTATATACATGCTCTTTTATTTTCTTTCAAAAACATATTTATTCCTTCCCCTCATTACTTTCCCACACCAAATTCCCTTTGGATATTTCCTATTTTACAAAAACTATCATACATTCTAGAACTGATTTACATCTACAGGTTCTCATACCCAAGAAAAGACCTGGTATCTGCATATCTGTGATCTATTTATTTCACTTATTAGTGTGTCCTCCAGGTGTATCCATTTGCACATAAATTAATGAATCTTGTCATTCTTTATGGCAGAGTAATACTCCATTTTTTTTAAAAACCACATCTTCTTTATCCATTCTCCAGTTGATGGGCATTTGGGTTGTTTATTCACAATGGACTCAAGAGTTAAACATTAAAACAGAAACAATAAACCTGCTGGAAAACAGATTAGGTAAAACTCTTGGAGACATTGGCTTAGGCAGAGACTTTATGTATAAAACCTCTATGGCACAAAAACTAGCAGAAAGAATCAATAAATGGGATCTCATCCTACTAAAAAGCTTCTGCACAGTAAAAGAAACCACTGGCACCACTAAAAGACAACTAACAACATGGGGGAAATGTCTTTACTAGCTGTTTGTCAGACAAAGGGCTACTATCTACAATATATAAAAAACTTAAATCAGTCCCCCATGTTTAAGGACCCAATTCAAAAATAGGCATCTGAAATGAACAGACACTTCTCAGAGGCAAAAGTCAAAGCAGCCAAGAAGCATATGAAGAAATGTTAAACATCACTGGTCATTCGAGAGATGCAGATGAAAACAACACTGAAATTTCATCTCCCTCCACAAAGAATGACTGCTATTACAAAATCAACCAACAATAAATGCTGGCAAGGCTGTGGGGAGAAAGGAACCCTTCTCCACTGTTGGTGGGATTGTAGACTTGTGCAACCACTGTGGAGATCAGTGTGGAGATTCCTCAGAAATGTATGACTAGGGGTCCCATTTGACCCTGCTATCCCTCTGCTAGGAATATACTCAAAGGAATTTAAAAATCACACTGGAAAGACATATGTACACCCTTGTTCATAGCAGCTCAGTTTGTGATAGTCCTTGGTCTTTCTTCTTATGTTTCTCAACTTGGTAGTGGACTTTGTTTCTTTCCTCTCCTACCCAAAAGAAAAGGTACATAATATTTGCATGTGTAAATGTACATTAAGTTACACTGCAAGATTTCCTAATTTTGAGTCATTCTATTATCCTGGGGAATAACTTTTTCTTACAGTAGTTATTTGGTTTGCTACTGGATTTAATCAGATAATTATATCTGTCTCTCTCCATATAAAGAGTATATGTCTATGTATATGGAGTGATTTGCAATTTTTGCTTTTAAATTACTCTTTTAGTTTGCTACAAGTGTTTTGTGAATCCAGTAAAATAAACTGGAGAATTTTTCCTTTTCTGAAATATATTATATAACATAGGAAATTTCTATTTCCAGAAAACATTCTAGAATTTGCTGACCAACCTTTCTGAACTATGTATTTTCAGGGGTAAACATTTAAAATAAGGACATCTTTCTTTTTTAATTATGGATAAAATTAGCTAAAAGTACAAAATTACGCAGACACTTTGTCATCCTTCCAACACATGACAGGCATGGGACCATAATCTAAGTTTGAGTGAATACAAGAAATTACAGGAGAAACTGATAACATCAGCAGGAGTTTGAGAACAGAAAGATCCAGAGAGAAGAAGGGGAACTGGGCTGAGCGTAAAGTCTGTTGCATGATGTTAATTTAACTTCTTTGAGTCATAAGAAGTTCTGTTTGCTTGGACCATCCAACTCAACTTCTCAGGTATAATTCAAGATTTTGAAGCATGGGACTCTCGTCATGAGAAAGTTCTCTGCCCAGAGGATTAACAAGCCACCTTATAATTTTAATTCACAAAAATGCAAAGAGTTTAGCACATTGACACATTCAAAAGAGTTGATTTCCTTCTCCTGGATCCAGAACACTTGATTTCATCTAAATATATTTACTTTTTTCTGACGGAAGTAATGGTAGTGGGGTAGTGGTGTTATTTACTTAGCTAGGAGTGATGGCCAACTGTGTG
>PVIC010008417.1:0-48204 GCA_004025085.1 Thryonomys swinderianus | reverse complement strand
AGGCGTGAGCCACCACGCCTGGCACTGTGGTATGTGGTATTGATTGCTGGTGGGCGTGAGTCACCACACCCAGCATTGTATGTGGTTACTGGGATCAAACTCAGGACCTTGTGTTTTGGAGGCAGGTGCTGGAACCACTGAGCTAAATATCCCCCCCACCCCAGCTTTACACTTTTAATTACTGGAATAAGGGCACTTGTTTGAACTAGTATGGTTTTACCTGATGATTCAAGACATTGAGCATCATTTGATTTGCAAAATGGCTGTTTTATGTCTTATTTTAGATAGAAATGTTCACATCTTTTGCCCATTTTTAATGACTTAGTAAGAATTGTATATGTTCTGAGCACAAATCCTTCTGTGGATGAAAGGTACCCAAATGTTATTTTATTTTTTGTTGCTGGAGGTCAAACTGGAGCCTGGTCCGTGCTAGGCAAATGTTCTACCATTGAGCTGTATCCTCAGCTCAGGTATAAAGTTTTAAATGTTGTAAATGAATACCTAGAGAGTTACTGTCTATACAAATGTATGAGTTTCATTTTTATCTAAGAATTACCTGCGAGGTTGATGGACTGAAAGCCCTAGATTTTACTGGTGTGATGTAGAACAGTGCCAGAATTCTGTTTGTAGTTCTACCTGGAAACATGGTAGGTAGAGTAAGTAAGTATATTACTGTCAAGTAAACTTCAAGATGAGAACTTCACTGGAGTGTAACTGCCTCACCTGGGCCTCTCATTGTCAAAGAGACTTAGTTTTAGATCTTTATCTGACCTATCCATAAGTAGAACCCTCAGGGTCAATTAGACTTCTGAATTGCTTTCCTTTTTAGTTCTGTGAGATTCTTATAAAGGTGAGAGAGGATATATAAAAGCCTTATCAAAGAGTGTGACATAAAATAGAATTGCAAACACCACTATCTCCTTCCTCATCTTTTCTATGTGGAGATTTAAAATTGGGTAGGAAAAAAAGGCTACTGATATTACCGTTACTAGTATTACCGTTAAAACTGTGCCAGTAAAATCAAACAACAAGAAAAGAGAAAAATTGGCAAGAAAGTCAGTAACTCTAGATCACATTCAGAAGTAGAACTTCATTCCTCCTTATTTTTATTTCCTTATTAAAGTGTGGATCAAGTGTGTTTTGTGCCAGGTACTGCGCTTAATGTTGGTATATAATGAACAAGACAAGCCTGTTTTCTTCATTCTTAGAATCAAGGGGATTCTAGAGTCTAGTAGGGAAAATTGACATGAAGCAAGAACCAACAAACAGTATGATGTATTGAGAGGAATGCACATACAGAATACTGAAACAGCATACATTAGAGAGACCTGAGTTAACCCTGTGAGTTAGAAAAGCACTTGGGAAGGAAGTAGCACTTAAGGTGAGACCTGAGGAGGGTAGAGATGAGGAAGAAGACAGGTTGATTTGGTTAAAAACATATCTTCTGTTAAAGCCAAAGAAAATTATGATTGTTAGCTTCCATTACTCAGTTTACCTGAGGTAGAGTAGAAACACTGGGAGCTGGTGAGATAAATACTAGAGTGGAATGTGAGGTGTGGTGCCTTTCAAGCCCAGGAGTTTGGCTTTGTCTTGAAGGGCATTGGGAGGCTGTCAGAGAGATTCAGTGTTCAGACTGACCTTTGGGTACAGCCAGCTGCAGGTTGGGAAATGGACTAGAGTGTGAAAAATATGGCTGAGGGACCAGTTAAGTTATGCTGAAGTCCCTTTTAGAAAACACGATAATTAAGCATGGAAGTAGGGATAAAATAACCAAATTAGATATAAAGGTTGAAGGTAAAATCTTAATATGGTTGCCAGCCATTTGCTCAGGTGATCCTCTGTCTTTCCTTGAGAAAGGGAAAACGAGAAGGGACTAAAAGATTTAGAGGATTGTGGATAATGCAGTCCATTTTATAAATGCTGAAGTATCTAGTATAAGCAACCAGTTAATTGGCAGATGGGACTTGGTTGTCAGTTCTGTGCTTCAAAGATTCAAGTATTCAGCATTTGTATATAGTTTTTTTAAAAAAGGTTTTTGTATGCTAAATGAAGCCAAAAGGAATTTCTCTTGTCTAGGGGGAGTATGCAGAGTGAAGAGAAGAAGGCCTAGAAACTGCCCCAAGAACACAAATGTTTGTAGATGAGTAGTGGAAGGGAAGGAGATTGAGGATTATTATGCAAAAGCGAAGGAAATCCAAAAGAGCATCTGGCATGGTAGCAAGACAGAGGGTACATAACTGAAGAAGAGGAGTAATTCATTAGTTGTATGCTTACCCACCTGTTGACCTAGGCTCTCATTACTGAAGATTCAGAAATTTTAAAAGTTGATTCTTTTTTAACAGTGAATTTTATTTTGTGTTCATTGTATACATTTAATTGAACAGACACTGTGTATTGTATTCCAAGCAGTCTGGCAGCTGCTGCGAAATTCGAGGAGAAGTTGGTAGTGTGTGTGTTTGTACGGGTGGGTGAGTGGAGGGTGTTGGTTGAGAATGCAGCCTGGAATTACAAGAATTGGGAACTAATGAAATGTTTTCTTATCTCCAGAGCAAACAGTCCCTATTAGAAGTCATCTCATGGAGTTAGGTTTAACAGCTGCAAAATTTGCTAGAAAACAAGGGAATGTGTCCCTTGCAACAAGATTGCTAGCACAGTGCAGTGACGTTCAATTGGGAAAGACCACTACTGCCCAGGACTTAGTCCAGCATTTTAAAAAACTGTCAAGTCAAGGCCAAATGGATGAAAAATGGGGACCTGAACTTGATATTGAAAAAACCAAATTGCTGTATACAGCAGGTTAGTAAAATGAATTATGTTGAGTATGAGGTTTAAAAAAAAATCTTGTATGCGAATTTACCTTTTGTGCTTTAAACAATAATAGAAAAGTTGATTATTTATAGATGTACATGTTTGCTTTCTGAGTAAGTCACATGTAATTTTTTATCTGTGTAACTCAGTTCTTCTAAAGAAGTAGTTTTGTTATAACTTATGAAGATAAATGATTTCAGAAATTTTTTAACTTGTCTTTAAATTTTAATTAATTAAATAATTTTGAGATAGGGTCCAGCTATATATGGTTCAGGCTAGCCTTGACCTCACTGTGTAGCCCAGGCCTTGAACTCATGGCAGTCCTCTTACTCCAGACTCTTCACACTTAAACATAACTTGTTTTTAGAAGCAAACATTTATATTATCCTGAAACACATCTAGTCCTTTGCTTTCAAGGGTAAATGATGAATTTGTTTTTGGTTTTCTCTAGGCCAGTCAACACATGCAATGGAAATGTTGAGTTCTTGTGCCATATCTTTCTGTAAGTCTGCAAAAGCTGAGTATGCTGTTGCTAAGTCAATTCTTACACTGGCTAAATGGATCCAGGCAGAATGGAAAGAAATTTCTGGACAGCTAAAACAGGTCTATAGAGCTCAGCAACAACAGAATTTCTCAGGTCTTTCTACTTTATCTAAAAACATACTCACGTTAGTAGAACTGCCATCTGTAAATACAGTGGAAGAAGAGTATCCTCGGATTGAGAGTGAGTCTACAGGTAGGATTTCTTTTATTAGCTTAAAAATACTAGTTTTAGAAGTTTAAAAATGGCAATATTGTGGCAACTACAGTTTGCCATAAACAGTCTGTTTCAAAATGTACCCATAAGAAGAAACTAGTACATTATGTTGCTTACATGCAGTCACCAAAAAATACATTTTTAAGATCTAATCTGTACTTGCAGCTTTCAAGATTTAAGTTACTTGTGTGACCTACATGGTTGTTTTTTTTTTTTTTTTTTTTTTTTTGCTGATAATGAGGTCTTTGCCCTGTAGTTTAAAGTATCCCCTTACATCAGGAGAAGCAACAAAGATAACACAGTAGTAGTAGCTTGTGTTCCCTTTGGTAGATGGCAGAAACTACAGAAAGATTTATTTTTGTTGTTCTATGATGCTAGTAACAAAAAGGTAGCAGACTAGTAGATAGTTTATTCAATCCAGTTTTACTTTTGTGTTTATATTAATTTTTAATTTTTTAAAATTTATTTTTGTCTATATTTTTTTCCTGTACTGGGAGTTGAACTCAGGACATTGCACTTGCCAACAAGGCATGGCACCACTGAGCTACTTTCCCAGTAATGTATTAGTTCTTTTTTTTTTTTGTATTAGTTCATTTTTTAATGGTGCTGGGGAGCAAACTGAAGGCCTTTCACATACTAAGCTAATGCTGTACATCTCAGCTACAACCCTAGCCCCAATCAGTGTTTTTATGTGCTATGTTTACAGTTCGGGGAGACTTTGCTGAAACATGAAAATATGCTGGGGTTTTTTGTTTGTTTTTTTGAGACAGGATTTTGCTTTGTAGTTCAAGGTGGCCCTGAGCTCACTATGTAGCCCAGGCTAGTGTCTCAAACTCACAGCAATCCTCCTTCCTCTGTCTCCCAAGTGCTGGGATTACTGGTGTGAGCCACTGTGCCTGGCATTGAAAATATGCTTTTGATGTGTTTTTCTGATGCCTAAGGTTTTAATTGCTGATGTTCATCTTACAAAATAATTCTAATATGTACTACCAGGCCTTAAATGCATAAGGGAAAGTATATAATCATTACAGATCTTGGCAGATGGACTGTGGTAGACAATTTCTTCCTGTCAAAGATGGGAACAGTACCTCATAGGTTTGTGATTGAGTGAGATAGTATAGCTATCACCTAGGTAATATTTTTTGGCAGAAAGTTTATCTGTTCATTGATTTTTTTTTTTTTTTGAGGTCTGGGTTTTGCTTTATATTGTTTAGCCTGGCCCCAAATTTGGCAGAATGTTTAAAATGAATCTAGTCATGAGGGAAGGCATTTAGATGCAGAGTGTAGAACATTGTTGTAGCATGTCTGATTCTTAAACTATCAGATATGCCATACAAAATTCAGTCTCTTGAAAGACACTGATGCAGTCTGTTGATGTTAATCTCAATTTACTTGGTAAACTAAATGATTTTGTTGTGCCAAACTGTACAGTAATATTATGGAACATATTGTTTGCTTGCATATAATAAAGACCTGAAATGGTATTAAAAATTTATGACTGCCGGGCGTGGTGGCTCACCCCTGTAATCCCAGCACTCGGGAGGCAGAGGCAGGAGGATTGCTGAGTTCAAGGCTTGCCTGGGCTACATAGTGAACTCAGAGCTAGCCTGAACTACAAAGCAAGACTCTGTCTCAAAAAAAAAAAAAAAATTATGACTGTGCTAAATTCTTATTTTTTTTCTTCATCTTGACAGTACATATAGGAGTTGGAGAACCTGATTTCATTTTGGGACAGTTATATCACCTATCTTCAGTCCAAGCACCTGAAGTAGCCAAATCCTGGGCAGCATTAGCTAGTTGGGCTTACAGATGGGGCAGAAAGGTGGTTGACAATGCCAGGTATGTAAGTTTTAATGTGTAATTTATTAAATGGATTGCATAATAGAGATTTAAAATGTTTGGTCAAGTGGTGGGGATGTAGTTCAGTGGTAGAATGGTTGCCTAACATGCATGATGTCCTCAGTTTAGTCCTTAGCACCACTAAAATAAAACATGTCCACAAATAATAAACTGATGAATATGTGAAATGTATGCTGATTTGGTAAAGCTTAAATAGTTAAAATATTTGACAAGTGGTTTATTTTTATAGTCAGGGAGAAGGTGTTCGTCTGTTGCCTAGAGAAAAATCTGAAGTTCAAAATCTGCTTCCAGACACTATAACTGAAGAAGAAAAAGAGAGAATATATGGAATTCTTGGACAGGCTGTGTGTCGGCCAGCAGGAATTCAGGCAAGGAAAATATGATACAGTGCTTGGGGGAGGTAGTGACAAGAATGCCCTTCCAGCTCATTGACTTTAAGGGAATTGGATGTGTACACTCGATGAAATATTAAATGGCACTAGGTAATTGTTGTAATTAAAAATTTGAGTTTCAAGTTGAAAGTGAGTTATATTTTGTAAAGATATAATTTCTTGAGAAATTCAGTCATTTCCTTGATTGAAAGTCATTTCCAGGTCCTAGTAGTAAGAGGTAAGTTCATTTTGTATAAATTGAATTTCTTCTCTTAATTTCTTTTGATCAAAAATTAGGCTCTGGGGCTGAGGAGGTAGCTCTGTGGCAGAGTGCATGCTTAGCATGTAGTGGCAATAGACCTGTTCCCTTGTATTACAGAGGAAAAAAACGTTTTTAAACCCTCGATTGGGAACTTTTTTTGGTATGGGGTACCAAAGATGGAACTTGTGACTTTGTGCTTGTGAAGCAGGTGCCGGGACCACTGAGGTAAATTCTCAGCCCGGGAGATTTTAAAATATGCAAGTACATGAACACATGCACCTTGAGATCATGAATAGTGTCTGTGCATGTTTAGGTAACTGATGAACATCCCAGATGAGCTGTAGCATTCACTCTCTCGGTCAAACTCCTATCAGTTCTGAATTCTGTAACTACTGAGTATTGGGTTGTAGTCTTTAATGGCAGGGTTTTATTTGCCAGGGTTTTGCTCTAAACAGTGGCATCTATAAATCTGCCAGAGTTTGTGTTCAGTGTATGTACAGTATTGTAAATAGAATAAGATCTATTTTATGGATTCTGTCTCTCTGTTCAACCTCAAATGGGAACAGTTATACTTATTTTTATGCAAGCAAGGTACTATAACTTGGAAACATTTAAAGTACAAAAATACATCTTTTAATCTCTGATTAACTGCTTATATCTTTTTCCATAGGGAGTCTTAGTACATACATCAAGAGAACTCTATTGACATTGATTAGCATATAACACAGATAATGTAAAAAAGTCTTTCACAAATGACAATGTTTTCGTATGATAGTCATATTGTATACCGTGGTTCTTTCTCACTTTATTTTTAAAAGCAGCATTTATGCCCAATTTTTCTTCAGGATGAAGATATAACACTTCAGATAACAGAGAATGAAGATAATGAGGAAGATGACATGGTTGATGTAATCTGGCGTCAGTTAATATCAAGCTGCCCATGGCTTTCAGAACTTGACGAAAGTGCAACTGAAGGAGTAATTAAAGTGTGGAGGAAGGTTGTAGACAGAATCTTCAGCCTATACAAACTGTCATGCAGTGCATATTTTACTTTCCTCAAACTCAATGCTGGTCAAGTAGGTAGCATGTTCTAGCAAAAATTATTTGGAACTTTTTCTCCAGTAAATTAAAGCAGTACACTGAATTTTTTTTTTAATTCTCACAATCTTCATTCTCAGATCCCTTTAGATGAGGATGACCCAAGGCTACATTTAAGTCATAGAACTGAGCAGAGCACTGATGATGTGATTGTGATGGCCACACTGCGACTGCTCAGGTTGTTGGTGAAGCATGCTGGTGAGCTCCGGCAGTATCTAGAGCATGGTTTGGAAACAACACCTACTGCTCCCTGGAGAGGTGATGGCCTAACTAAAATGTCTCAGTAAATACTATTTCTGACTGGAGTACTTAAGATAGTAAAATGAGCAAACAAATACTTTCATGTTTATGTTTTGAATATATAAGATAGCCATGTTAATTCATAGGATATCGTGGACCACTTATTACACAACAAAGACCTTTTCCTTTCACCTTTTAGAGAATGAGAATCTGAAAAACAGTTATGAATTTTAGAGAGGGTGCTGAAAATAAGTTTCAAAAGATTTTGTATACCCTTTGAAAAATTATCTGTTGGAGCCACTACCATCTCCATGACCTGTGGTAACCAGTGTGAAATCACCTGCCAGAAGAATATGAGAAGGCAGAGCATCTCAGTTAAGAGGACATGCTGAGATGATGGGCTTTTTGCTGCCGCTATCAAGCAGTGGGACTCTGAGATCATGCTGCAGAAGCAGAAAAAGGCAGATGAGAAGGAGGAACCCAAGTGGCTTTGTGGCTTTGTGGCTTTGCGTCCAACCCTCTTAGCCTTCATCTGTGTGCCTGGAGCCTGTCATACCATGCTCGCCTTTCCTCCTGTAGTGCTTACAGGTCCCAGCGCTGATGGCACTGTCTTTGCCCTCAGTTTGTAGTGGGTCCTTCTTTTCCTTCCTTCCCATCGGGTAGTCTCTTTACCCTCTGGGCTACTCTTAGGGATGAGGAAGTTAGTCTTCCCAGTGTTAGTTTGTCCCAGTGGGCAAACCCCACAGGAATTAAAGTATTAAAAGTATCCAAAATATTAAAAGTAACTTTTATTAAAAAAAATTATGTTTGCCCTCTTTGTAGATATTCATAGGAATTACATTTCTCTAGCACAGTTTGAATCACTTTGGACTTTGATTACAGTTCTGTTCCACAGCCAAACTTACAAATCAAGAGCTGTTGGTATGGTTCTTTTGTTATCACTAGGGGAACTTTGAAGCCCTTGATATTTATGCTGATGCTGAAATACATTGTTTTATCCTTTCCTGTCACCATTGTCAGTTTTTAATAACTGTTATAAAAAGTATTCTTTTTTTCCCTAAAGGAATTATTCCACAACTTTTCTCACGCTTAAACCACCCGGAAGTATATGTGCGCCAAAGTATTTGTAACCTTCTGTGCCGTGTGGCTCAAGATTCCCCACATCTCATACTGTATCCTGCAATAGTGGGGACCATATCACTTAGTAGTGAATCTCAAGCTTCAGGTATGCAGTATTACAGTATTGCTTTAAGTATAAATTATTTTACCAATAATTTTGTCTTTTTTTAGCTTTGTGTTGAAGAACTGGGTGAGTTTGTAGTGTTTTATAGTAATAATTATTATTTATTAAGGAGGTAATTACCATGTATCTGACACTAGTAGATATGCTTGTCATGTCTTCTGTTCTTACAATAACTTAACAAGCCAGAGAAAAATGGTGTAATTTAGGTCACAGAAGTATACATGACAGACAGCTCTGTTCTTCGGCTAGAAGAATATCTTCTTTTTGAGTGATTTACTTATTCTCTTAGCTTTGTTTCTTATTATTTTATAATATTAATAAACAAAACTCAACTTGTGAAAATGCAAGTTCTCCATCATCATTAGTCAGCTTAATGTACAGAAAGCAGGTTAGTTAGATGAGTACTCTAGAGTCCAATAGATTATCTCTGCTTTCCCAAGCTCAGTATGTGTGTGTGGGACAGATATTCAAAGTATTCCTTGTTCTCCCCTTTCATTGTAGGAAATAAGTTTTCCTCTGCAATTCCAACTTTACTTGGAAACATCCAAGGAGAAGAATTGATGGTTTCTGAATGTGAAGGAGGAAGTCCTTCCACTTCCCAGGATAGCAATAAGGATGAACTAAAAAGTGGGTTAAATGAAGACCAAGCCATGATGCAAGATTGCTATAGCAAAATTGTAGATAAGCTATCCTCTGCAAATCCAACCATGGTGCTACAGGTATAGAGAAACCCAGCGTAATTTGATAAGTTTTATTAGTGCCTACCTCCCTCGACCCCAGGCAAAGGCCTAAAATAATAAAACTCAAAAACTGTTATGGAAATATTTGAGAACCAAAGATTTATTTCTTTATTTCTTTATTTTTTGCGGTACTGGGGATCAAACTCAGGCCTTTGCGCTTCCAAGGTAGGCACAGTACCACTTAAAGCTGAATCCTTGGCTGTGAGAACTAAATTTTAGTCTGTATACATAAAATCATGAGTCCGTATTCTCTAATTTAGTATTACACATTTAACTTGAGATGTTCAGTGTTTGAAGAATTGTACTGTGTGGAGACTTGGAGAAAAACCCTTTGCATGTGCCCTGTACACAGGTTCAGATGCTTGTGGCTGAGCTGCGCAGGGTCACTGTTCTCTGGGATGAGCTCTGGCTGGGAGTTTTGTTGCAGCAGCACATGTATGTCCTGAGACGAATTCAGCAGCTCGAAGATGAGGTGAAGAGAGTCCAGAACAACAACACTTTACGCAAGTGTGTTTTCATTCATTCTACTCAAAATATGAAACTTTTTTTTTTAGAATGTGGAATCTATGTAATGTGAAATTTATCATTCATTTCAGTGACATTAAATACATTCACAGGCTTTTGCACCCATCACCATTATTTACTTCTAGAATTAATTCATCATTCTAAGTAAAAGCTGTGTGCTTGTTTTATACTAACTACTCTTCCTTTCCCACCCACCTTCAGTCGCTGGTTACCTCTATTTTTTCTGTATGAATTTGCCTGTTTCACATACCTCATTAAATGAAATCGTATAGTATTTGTCTTTTTGTGTCTAGCTTTTTTACACTTAGTATATTTTCAAGGTTCATTCATGTTGTAATGTGTATGAATTTTATTTTTTATGGCTGAATACTTCATGGTAACATTTTATCCATTTATCTGTCAGTGAGTGGTTGGGTTGTTTCTGCATTTTTGCTATGTGAATAATGTTGCTGTCAACAGTTTTGTATGAATGTCACATTCAGTGTCTGATCTGAATCACTTTGGGTATTATGTGGTAGATTTGGTGGATAATATCACAGTTCTGTGTTTAACTTGTGGAGAAATTCACCTCTTTCCCTGGTGACTATCCTGTTTTATATTCCCAATTGGCAGTGCATAAAGGCTCTAGCCTTTCCTTGTTGGCACTAGTTGATTTTTGTTGTTTTTCAGTTTGTTAATGATACCACATTTTGGATTTATGTAGCAAATTGTGTGGTATGGAGCATCTTTTTGTGTATGTATTGGACATTTGTATATCTTGTCTGGAAAAATGTCAGTTCATGTTCTTTGGGTTTTTTGTTTATTGGTTGTAGTGGTGCTGAGGATCACACCTAGGAGCTCGTGTGTACTAGGCAAGCACTCTACCACTGAGCAACATCTCTAACCTTTTTGCTCGTTCTGAATTGGGTTGTTATTTTGCATTTATTTGGTACATTTATGGTTGTCACTTTGCTCTCTTAGTAGTACCTGTTAATGCCTGCCAATCTTAAGTGTCTATCTATAATTTTAAAGTAATACTGGTCTAATCCAGGGCCTTCATGCTGACCTACATACCCCTTCTCCTTTTACTGGTTTTTATTTTGAGAGTCTCACTGAGTTCCTTAGGCTGGCCTCAAAGTTGTGATCCTCCTGCCTCAGCATCCTAGACTGCTGGAGTTACAGGTTTGTTCCACCATCCCTGGTCAGTGCATGGCGGTTTTAATTTTGATTTATTGTAGTGTGTGGTTCTTTATGCTGGCATATCCTAGGATTCTTTCCTAAGCATAGCAACATAAAACCTTTCCTTTCTGTTTTCCTCTAAGAGTTTTATCTCTAAATTCTACAATTTTGATCCATTTTGAATTACTTTTTGTATGCAATAGAAGATAATGGTGGGACTTAAGTTTTTTACATGTAGCTATCCTATTTACCCCACATTATTTGTTTTTTAAGACAAAGTCATCTTGTGTAGTTTGTGCTAGCCTTGAACTCAGTATGTAGCCTCAGCCTCCTGAGTGGTGGGATCACAGGTGTGTATCACCAGGCCCAGTGCCCCACATTATTTCTTGAAAAGAAAAGCCGCTGGTTAAGTGCTGAATGTTTTTTACAATGTTGTATGAGTTCTTTGGCCATTATTTTATTAATCTGTTTATACTTGTTCTTTGATTCTTTTATTCATGTGTTATCCCCTTAAATTGTCCCATGTTTATATAAAATGTTAACATACAGTGATAAAGTTCTGAATAAAAATGTCTTTCTGATCAGAGAAGAGAAAATTGCCATTATGCGGGAGAAGCACACAGCTTTAATGAAGCCGATTGTGTTTGCTCTGGAGCATGTGAGGAGCATCACAGCAGCCCCTGCAGAGACGCCTCATGAGAAATGGTTTCAGGATAACTACGGTGATGCTATTGAAAATGCTCTTGAAAAGCTGAAGACTCCATCAAACCCTGCAAAGCCTGGAAGCAGCTGGATTCCATTTAAAGAGGTACGATTAGCCTCAAGGACAGGACTAAAATGGAAATATTCTCTGTGAGGTGCAAAATTTAAATAGACTTTCTGTACCAAGAATCTAAGGGAACATTTTTTGTAAACTTGTGGAAGGCAGCATATGATGAATTACCTCTAAGAAATGTAAAGTTGATGGTTGTGGTGCTTGCCTGTAATTTCATTGGTCAGAAGGCTGAAGCAGGAAGATTGCTTTGAGTTTAAGGCCAGGTTGAGTTACATAGTGAGTTCCAAGCTGACCTGAATAAATACACCCCCCAGAAAAACAATAAAGGGGGTGGGTGGCAAAGTACATTGCTTGTTAATGAGTGGAGGATTTCCATCAAGAAAAACTACATGGTAGGTGATTAGCCATGAATGGTGTTTAGCCTTAAGCTGAATGTTTGCTACCTGCTCTGTTTTCCTCAGAAAAGAAAGAAATTGAATTATTTACCTTTCTAGTTTTATTTACAAAATATTAAATATAAAATAAAATATTTACAATATTCAATATTTTCAAGACATTAAATATAAAATTAAAATACAGTTTTAATTACAAAATATTCAAAATATTTTATTCTGAGTAAAAATGTCTTTCTGGTTAGAGAAGAGAAAATTGCCATGCGGGAGAAGCACACAGCTTTAATGAAGCTGATTGTGTTTGTTCTGGAGCACGTGATGAGCATCACAATTTTATATATATTTTAATATATATAAAAATATAACAACATTTTTTAAAAATACTTGTTGAGGGCCGGAGGGTTAGCTCAGTGGTTCTGGCACCTGCCTCGCAAGCTCAAGGTCCTGAGTTCAATCCCCGGTAACCACATATAATGCTGGGCGTGGAGACTCACGCCCACCAACAATCAACACCACATACCACAATGCTGGACGTGGTGGCTCACGCCTGTAATCCCAGCACTCGGGAGGCAGAGACAGGAGGATTGCTGAGTTCGTGGTGGCTTGCCTGGGCACCATAGTGAGCTCAGGGCCAGCCTGAACTACAAAGCGAGACCCTGGCTTAAAAAAAAAAAAAAAAAAAAAAAAAAACTTGTTGAGCATCCCTAATTTAAAATCTGAAATTAAAAAGTTCTTGAGTGCTTACCTATTTGGAATGGAGATGTTCCCTGGGCGAAATTGCAGATTAGTATTCCAAAGTCTGATAAACCCTGAATTTGAAGTATTTTTGGGTCCCTGGAATTTTGGGTAAGAGACAGTGTACCTTGTAATTATTTTGAAACCGATTCTCTCTATGTTCTTTGGGGTGATCAGTGTACTCAGGTTATATCTTTAGTGTGTTGATCTCTTAATTTTGTATTATTTGGACTTTACATGTTACAACAATAGCTCTTTTTACTCAGTCACTTTTTGTTACTATTCGTTGTATCTTCTTTTGTTGCTATTGCTCTGTTGAAGTTTAATAATAAAAATGGTAGAAAATACATATAAAAACAAATGTTGAAACAAAAGTACACTCAGTTTTAACTAGTAAATACAAACTCTTAAATTCAGAGGAAATAGAAATACAAGACAAGAAAACTGTCTTGAAGGATGAGGTTTTTTTATATGTAGCCAAAACTAGTTTCATGTGTGTGCATGTAGGAAGTATGGGACTTAGGGAGAAACTGAAGAAATGAGACAAGCGGAATACTTTTGAAAGCTTGCCTGGAAAGTAAGTCACTGAAAATGTGTTCTTACAATTATGTACATTTTAAAGAATAATTTTATTCCCTTTTTGTTGTTACTACAAGTGTAACAGTGGAGTGGACTGAAGATTTAGCTCAGTGGTTCCGCCGCCTGCCTAGCAAGCACAAGGTCCCTGGTTCGATTCTGGTAACCACATACAATGATATGATATTGGGCGTAGTGATTCACACCCACCAGCAATCAGTGCCACACCCCACAATGCTGGGCGTGGTAGCTCATGCCTGTACTCCCAACACTCAGGAGGTAAAGGCAGGGGGATTGCTGAGTTCGAGGCTTGCCTGGGCTACATAGTGAGCTCAGTGCCAGCCTGAACTACAAAATAGTAAGACCCTGTCCCCCCCCCCAAAAAAAAAAATATATATGTGTGTGTGTGTATGTATATATATATGTATTTTATATATATATATATATTATATATTTATATATATTTTAATATATATATAAAACTGGGGTAAATAACTTGATTTTTGTTAATTTGTAGTTAAACATTACCTACTTAAAAACATAATTTGTTTATAGATGCCTATCTATCTGTCTATCTAGATATCTATCTATCTATCTATCTAGACACGATCTTGCTGTTATAGTTCAGGCTGACCTGGAACACACTGTACAGGTCAGTCTGGCCTTGAATTCATGGCAGTCCTTCTGCCTCAGCCTCTGGATTGCTGGGATTAGAGACGTGCATCACCCCAACATATATGAGCATTTTTTTTTTGCTTTTGAGACAGGGTCTCGCTTTGTAGTTCAGGCTGGCCCTGAGCTCACTATGGTGCCCAGGCAAGCCGCCGTGAACTCAGCAATCCTCCTGTCTCTGCCTCCCGAGTACTGGGATTACAGGCGTGAGCCACCGCGCCCCGCATTGTGGTATGCGGTGTTGATTGTTGGTGGGCGTGTCTCCACGCCCAGCATTATATGTGGTTACCTGGGATCGAACTCAGGACCTTGCACTTGCGAGGCAGGCGCCGGAACCACTGAGCTAACCCTCTGGTCCTATATGAGCATTTTTAAATGACATATTTATTCTTGCCTCTTAGTGAACTTTCATTATGGTAGTTATTACTACCAACTATTTACTACTGAATTTTTAAAGAAATTAGCATTGGACTTTTAAAATTATTTATTCTTTTGTTTTTTGAGACAGGGTCTCTCTGTAGTTCAGGCTGACTCTGAGCTCACTATGAAGCCCAGGCAAGCCTCGAACTCAGCAATCCTCCTATCTCTGCCTCCCAAGTGCTGGGATCACAGGCATGAGCCACCACAGCACTGTGATGTGTGGTATTGATTGCTGGTGGGCGTGAGTCACCAGCATTGTTGTATATGGTTACTGGGGATCGAACTCAGGACCTTATACTTGAGAGGCATGCGCCAGCCCAAAATGATTTATTCTTGTTACAGTATAAAAATAACCAGTGTATTTTTGCTTCTATCTGTTGATTCTTTGGGCATTTTCAATTTTTTCTTTTAGAAATAAAACTTTGCTGAAGATACTCAGTTATTTCACATGAAAGCAGAGTTTATGATTGGTTTTGGTGCAGGTTCTCGAGTTAACCACAAGTAGGGATACAACTCTGCTGCTGATCTTTTGTTCTCACTAGTTGTTAAAAGATTATGGTGCTTTTGCCCATACTATAGGTGGTCAGAGCTCTAAACTATTTCTTCTGTGTTTAAAATGTTGTTTTTGTGCTTTCTTATGTTAACTCTCTTAGCTATTTAGCATCCTCTCCTTTACGTAGTAAGATTGAGTGTAATACATTACCAGTGTAGTATTGCTCCTTTCTAGGCTGATACAAACCCCTAAGGTTAAATTAACGGCATAAACTAGATCAACAGGTATTTAAAGTCTTTAAAAATTTACTTTTATACCAAATTAAGTGTGGAAGAAAATAGGTTTTGTTCATAATGCAGACTTATTTTTCCCGTCACCTTATGGATACAGATAATGCTGAGTTTGCAACAGAGAGCACAGAAACGCACAAGTTACATCTTGCGTCTTGAAGAAATCAGTCCATGGTTGGCTGCTATGACTAACACTGAAATTGCTCTTCCTGGAGAAGTCTCAGCCAGAGATACTGTCACAATCCATAGTGTGGGTGGAACCATCACAATTTTACCAACTAAAACTAAGCCCAAGAAGCTTCTCTTTCTAGGATCAGATGGGAAGAGTTATCCTTACCTCTTCAAAGGTAGAGTTTAAAATTTAGCTTCTATTTTAAAATGTGTATTAGTCTTATTATTAAGGGTTAATGTGTGTTAAAAGAGGGCTGTCTGTATCATATTATCTGGAGTATCCTGTATTCTGTGTGATTTTGAGTGACAATAGTTGGTTGTTATATAGCAAGATTGCTCTCTTCCCCATGCATCTGAACATGTGCAAGTAGAACAGCTGAGGTATACTTAATAAGGCTTAGATTTCATCCCTGAAAAGAATTCTCTAATGTTAAATATGCCATGTTGGGCATATTTAACATTATGCTCTTTGAAAAAACATAGAGAAAATGTCTCAACGATATTTGGTCACCTACCCTGACATCTTCAATTTTGTTTTTATAGGACTAGAGGATTTACATCTGGATGAAAGAATAATGCAGTTCTTATCTATTGTGAATACTATGTTTGCTACAATTAATCGCCAGGAGACACCCCGATTCCATGCGAGACACTATTCTGTGACACCACTGGGAACGAGGTCGGGACTGATTCAGTGGGTAGATGGAGCCACACCCTTATTTGGGCTTTACAAAAGGTGGCAGCAACGGGAGGCTGCCTTACAAGCACAAAAGGTAGAATAAAATTAAAATATACATGTTTTTATTTCAATGCTTGCTTTAAACAAGTATGTCTTCGTTTTCTCTATGGTTATATGAAATATTTTGAGACATACTAGAACATTTTGGCACTTACACCAGAGATTAAAGTAGGAATAGGTATGCTGTTCTTAAGAAAGTGCTTTTCTAGGGCCAGGGATTTAGCTCAGTGCTTCTAGCATCTGCCTTTCAAGCACAGAAGGTAACCACATACCACAGTGCCAGGTGTGGTGGCTTATGCCTATAATCCCAGCATTGGGAGGCAGAGTCAGGAGGATTGCTGTGAGTTCAAGGCTAACCTGGGCTACGTAGCTCAGAGCCAGCCTGAACTACAAAGCAAAGTACTTGAATAATTAATAGTGTGTATCTAAACAACTTAGAATTCAGTTCAGTTAAACAGTTTAGAATAAACAATTTAGAATTCAATCCCCATGCTAAATGCTAAGGACATCAAGATAAATTTTATATAATCTCAACTTTCTGATCCAAAATCTAGCTAATTAAATGTTTCTGTTTAGAGTAGTTACAGAGAGGAGCAAAAGTTTTAAAGGGGTCAGTTTTTACTTTTTATGGTGCTTAGGATCTAGCCCAGGGCATTACACGTATTAAATATGCCATCTACTGGTATGCTACTATACCAGAAGCCAGATTTTAAAATGTAGGCATCGAAGCCCACAGAATAATAACTGAAGTGTAAGTAAAAGATAGAAATTAGAGAAGGACTATCTTATCTTTGGTGTAACATGTTTCTCTAATCAGTTGTTACTTTTGGATGGGTGATTAAGTCATCAGTGAAGAATGAAATAGGCACTTAGGTCAGTTACAAAATAGAGCTTTAAAATGAAATTGTATGTCTCGGTAAGTAAGACTATAATTTAGATGTTGAATTGAATTAAATCTCAACATTTTAGCGTAGACCAGTTTTTTCAATAAAAAAAGTATACCTAATTAAAAGAAAATAAAGCAAATTACAAGAAAGATACAATCTTAAAAGAATTGGATATTTCTATATGAAATTTATCTGGATAAAATAAAAGATAATGGGAAAAAAGAACGAAAGTTTCTATATTTGTAGTGCAGCCTGGCAGTTTAAATATGTACTGTAACTTAGTATAATTGTCTTCTGTGTTTTGATTTTTGGGTTTTTTTTTTTTTTTTGAGACAAGGTCTGGCTTTGTAGTTCAGGTTGGCCCTGAGCTCCCTATATAGCCCAGGCAAGCCTCCAATTCAGCAATCCTCCTGTTTCTGCCTCCTGAATGCTGGGATTATAGGTGTTATTATAGGTGAAGAATGAAATAGGCACCACGCCTGGCTGTTTTCTGTGTTTTGTATGTGTTGATCTGTTAAGTCTAGTTGATAATCTGTATGTGTGGAAATTAATTTTATAAGGTTTTATAAGATAAATAAATGACTCATGCTGGAAAAGGGAGTATAAAGGGGAAAGGGAGGGAGGAATTGAGATGAGTTATGTACACGATGAGTTATGTACACTAGTTCCTCACAATAAGTGTAATCATTCCTGCATGTGTACTAGTAAAAGTTTAAAAATAAAATAAAATCCCTAAATTTAGTTGGATAGAGAGAATGCATGCTACTTTATACCAAGCTGACATGCTCTATAATCCCAGGATCAGAAGTTTAAAGCCAGCCTGGGCAGTTTGGCAGAGCTGTCTCAAAAAAAGTGCTGGGTATCATGGTGGTGCCCACCTATAATCCCAGCACTCAGGAGGCTGAGGCAAAAAGTATTGCTGCAAGTGCAAAGCTAGCCTGGACTACATAGTGAGACCTTATCTCAAAAAAACAAAGAAAGGGCTGAGAGGTGTACCTCAGCTATTTTTGGATTCAGTTTCCAGGGCCAATTAGTTAATGCATAATAAATAAATCCACCTATGCATGCCTATTAAATTAATCTTTATTATTATTTAAATTTTTTTTGAAGGCCCAGGATTCCTATCAGACTCCTCAGAATCCTGGAATTGTACCCCGTCCTAGTGAACTTTATTATAGTAAAATTGGCCCTGCCCTGAAAACAGTTGGACTCAGCCTGGATGTGTCCCGCCGGGATTGGCCCCTCCACGTGATGAAGGCAGTGTTGGAGGAATTAATGGAGGCAACACCCCCAAATCTCCTGGCCAAAGAGCTTTGGTCATCATGCACAACACCGGATGAGTGGTGGAGAGTCACACAGGTCAGCAAGCACTGTGCCGTGGACTGAGTCAATATGATTTTTTTTGGCCAGCTTCTTCTTTACTATCTTGTTCGTACTCCTCTTTCATATCTCTCAAGTCTTTGAATTTTGAGACCTGTTTCTAAAAAATGTCACTTTATAGTTATAAAGGTCTAGACATGACTGTGTCTGAGGACAAGATGGAAGATTATAGTGAGTGAGAAAGAATAAAAACTTCAGGAGAAAAACTAGAGAGGCTAAAGTCAGTTTAATGACCAAATGAGACTGTCTAGGTTCCCACTGTCAAGTGCAGAGCCTGTGTGATCATGTGAAACAAGCCTCAGGAATACTTTTTTGTTTATTTTAAAATAAGCACAATTTTGGAGTTTTGTAAATTTTGAAGCACCAAGTCCTTGTTGGCAAGAAATATGCTAACAGTATTTAACTTGCTCCTTCCCTTCAGTCTTATGCAAGATCTACAGCAGTCATGTCTATGGTTGGATACATAATTGGCCTTGGAGATAGACATCTGGACAATGTTCTCATAGATATGACAACTGGAGAAGTGGTTCACATAGATTACAATGTTTGCTTTGAAAAAGGTAAAAGCGTTTGCATTTACACGAGGGTCAGAAGTTTTTGGTGAAAGTGCAGAAATATAATTATTTGTCTTTTCAAGGTAAAAGCCTTAGAGTTCCTGAGAAAGTACCTTTTCGAATGACACAAAACATTGAAACAGCACTGGGTGTAACTGGAGTAGAAGGTGTTTTTAGGCTTTCCTGTGAACAGGTATGCAATTTTCTCTTACATCTCATACTATATGTGTTAAATGAAGAAAATTTGTGGAATGAAAAAATGTGTTTTAAATGAGGAAATTTGTAGCAAAACATTTACAACTTTACTGATAACAGGTTCTACACATTATGCGTCGTGGTAGAGAGACCCTGTTGACACTGTTGGAGGCCTTCGTGTATGACCCCCTGGTGGACTGGACAGCAGGGGGCGAGGTGGGGTTTGCTGGTGCTGTGTATGGCGGAGGTGGCCAGCAGGCTGAGAGCAAGCAGAGCAAGCGAGAGATGGAGCGAGAGATCACCCGCAGCCTCTTTTCTTCAAGAGTAGCTGAAATTAAGGTGAAGCCCAGTGGTGTAAATCATTGTCATCTTTTTGTTAAATAGACAAATAGAGTAAACATATTTATAAAAGTGTTAAGTAAACTTTTCTGTTAATTTCTTTTGGTTGGAAGTGGTGATAATATGCCTATATCCAGCTCTTAAAAATCCAAGGCAGGAGGATTGCCATGATTTCAAGGCCAGCCCGAACTGCACAGCAAGAACTTGTTCTCCCCCCCCCAAAAAAAAAGGAAGAAAGAATAAATGTATACTAGTGAAATGTCCAAGAAATAGGTGAATTTGCTATCACTTTTTTATCGGGCAAGGGTCTCTCACAGACACTATAGTTGCATTTATAGGAGGTAGGTTAATGACTGGAAAAAAAAAATTGTTAAGTTCGAAGATACTTTGAAGTGTGACTATTTTCTGAGTGAATAGAATAACCTTCCCTCAGTGAAATACTTCCCCAGAGATGCCCACCTTATTCGGTGTGACATGGTGACAACTGCATTGTATTAATGGAACTGAGTCTGTCAGTTTATGGCCTTATGAACTTGAGAGATAGGTTATCTTCGTAAAATGGAAATGATGGCTTCATGTTTTGTTGAAATTGAGGTAAAATAATACATTCAGAATGTTCTTCCAATAGTTGAACCTGTGAGAACTCTTCTAATCATAACCTTTTTACAGGTGAACTGGTTTAAAAACAGGGATGAGATGCTGGTTGTGCTTCCCAAGCTGGACAGCAGCTTAGATGAATATCTGAGCTTACAAGAGCAACTGACAGATGTTGAAAAACTGCAGGGAAAACTGTTGGAGGAAATAGAGTTTCTAGAAGGAGCTGAAGGAGTGGATCATCCCTCTCATACTCTGCAACACAGGTTTATAAACAGGACTGAATTCTTACTTGTCAATATGTGCTATTAGAATGTGTGCATGTGTATAAACGTTGTCACCTTGGATTAGAATTATAACAGCTCATGAAACTGATAATAGTTTCCTTAAGGATTGTAATGTCAAAATTTTTGCTTATTCATATTTAAATTAAATATGTAACCAATTATGGGAGATAGGTGGGTATAGTGGTTACAACTCTACAGTTCACAAAACCTGGGATTTGGTTTTGCTTGTATAGTTGTATGTGAATCCTTATTCATTTATACAGTGACAGTTATTTGACGTACTTTGCTGAGGTTTTAAAAATGCATTCACTGGAGTGATCTAATGAATGTTAAGACACAGAAGATTACTCAGTATAGGGTGGTTAAATGTGCATTACTTGAGACCTTCAGGCTACAAAGATAATCAAACATTCAAGGAACTCTAAACTTGGCAGATGGGTACTTTTATTTAAAATTGGCAAAATAATGTGCACAATTACAGGACCAGGAAAAACTAGAGGAGTAAGGAACATTTGAGTACGACCCTCAAAATTGAAGTGGAGCTAACCAGGCAGTCCAAGTCTGATCAAAGTACACATTGTCAAATATGCAGAATAAAAGTGTAGCAAATCATGTTTGGATTTGTTTTCTTTTCCTTGATTAGGTATTCTGAACACACTCAACTGCAGACTCAGCAAAGAGCTGTTCAAGAAGCAATCCAGGTGAAGCTAAATGAATTTGAGCAGTGGATAACACATTATCAGGCTGCATTCAATAATTTAGAAGCAACACAGCTTGCAAGCTTGCTTCAGGAGATAAGCACACAAATGGACCTTGGTATGGGCTGACTTATTTTAGATACACATGTGAGCTTGTGAGTTCTGTAGGCATGTGTTTGTATGTGTGGTTCTGCTTTGTGCTCCCTTTGAATGAATACTAAGTTGAAATGGCCATCCTTGTGATTAGCATTGTCTTTTATCAAAAGGTCCCCCAAGCTATGTGCCAGCGACAGCCTTTCTTCAGAATGCTGGCCAGGCCCACTTGATCAGCCAGTGTGAGCAGCTGGAGGGGGAGGTCAGCACTCTTCTGCAGCAGAGGCGCTCAGTGCTCCGTGGCTGTCTAGAACAGCTGCATCAGTATGCCACTGTTGCACTGCAGTATCCAAAAGCCATATTTCAGAAGCATCGAATTGAACAGTGGAAGACTTGGATGGAGGAGCTCATCTGTAATACTACAATAGAGCGCTGTCAAGAACTTTACAGGAGGTAAGTTGCAAATGTTTAATTTTCTTCATTACTCATCGTGATCAATTTTTAAATGATATTTTATTTTTCAGAAATAAATAGTTAATAGATGAAATTGGCATGGAGTTACTTTTGTTCTTATTCTATCTACCTATCTGTTGATCGAGACAGGATCTTGCTTTGTAGTTCAGGCTGGCCCTGAGCCACTGTATAGCTCAGGCAAGCCTGAAACTCATCAGTCCTTCTGCCTCTGCTTCATAAGTGCTGGGATTTCAGGTTTGAGCCACCATGTCCAGCATTATGGTATGTGGTTACCAGGGATCGAGCTTGGGACCTTGCACTTGCCAGGAAGATGCTGGAATTACTGAGCTAAATCCTTGGCCCCTTTTGTCTTTATTTTAAAAGGATCTCCAACTTTCCTTTGTTGGATAGTGTGATTAAAATATTTCCCATTGTGAGAGTGGTCTGACTTTTTTTTTTTTTTTTGAGACAGGGTCTTACTTTGTAGTTCAGGCTGGCTGTCTGATTTTTTTTTAAGGAAAGGTGAGCTCAGATATTTTTGGTGTCAATGAGTGATCTTAGGAAGTTATTTAAGTTTGAGACTTTGAAGTGAAATTGAATTGAGTCCTACTCTTCAAGGATAGAACACAATTTTCTCCTCTAAACACAGGTTTCACTTATAGTTGGGGAAGTTAATATTTTAAGCAGATGCCTCTTTACTTTTGTAGATACGAAATACAGTATGCTCCCCAGCCACCACCAACAGTATGTCAGTTCATCACTGCAACTGAAATGACCTTGCAGCGATATGCAGCGGACATAAACAACAGACTTATTAGACAGGTGGAACGCTTGAAACAGGAAGCTGTCACTGTGCCAGTTTGTGAAGATCAGTTAAAAGAAATTGAACGTTGTATTAAAGTATTCCTTCATGAAAATGGAGAAGAAGGATCTTTGAGTCTAGCAAGTGTCATTATTTCTGCCCTCTGTACTCTTACAAGGTGAGCTAGTTAACCTCATACAGAACTGCTTCATTGTCAAAAGCATTACTGTTTAGTGAGATTGCATTTATCTTTTTGTTAATCCCAAACTTGTTACTATTTTACCTTTGTCCTGCCCTGTTAGAGTTGCCTGCTTGCTTTTCAGAATTTTTTCGGGTCTCGCTTTGTAATTCAGGTGGGCCCTGAGCTCACTATGTAGCCCAGCAAAGCCTTGAATTCCGCATTCCTCCTGCTTCTGCCAATGAGTACTGGTGCTACAGGTGTGAGCCACCATGCCTGGCATTGTGGTGTTTGGTACTGGTTGGTGGTGGGGATGAGTTGCCATGCCTGATATTGTTGTATGTGGCTACCAAGGATTGAACCAGGGACCTTGTGCTTGCTAGGTAGGCACTGGAACCACTGAGCTAAATCTCTGCCCCCCCCCCTTTCAGTTTTTTGAGACAAAGTCTCACTTTGTATTTGAGGCTGGCCCTGAGCTCACTATGTAGGCCAGGCAAGCCTTGAACTCATGGCACTCCTCCTGCCTCTGCTTGCTGGGTGTTGGGATACAGGCCTGAGCCACCACGTCCGGCATTATGCTGTGTGGTACCCGGGATTGAACTTGGGACCTTGCACTTGGCAAGCAGACGCTGGAACCACTGAGCTAAATCCCTGGCCTTCTTTTTGGATTTTGAAGTGTTCTCTGTTGCGTGTATGCCTATGTCTCCATACAAATATATATTTCCTTTAGGCGTAACCTTATGATGGAAGGTGCAGCTTCGAGTGCTGGAGAACAGCTGGTTGATTTGACCTCTCGAGATGGAGCATGGTTCTTGGAAGAGCTTTGCAGTATGAGTGGAAATGTCACTTGCTTGGTTCAGTTACTGAAGCAGTGCCACCTGGTGCCACAGGACTTAGATATTCCAAACCCTATGGAAGCATCTGAAGCAGTTCACTTAGCCAATGGAGTATATACCTCACTGCAGGTGAGCACATTAATGTAGCTTAAATTCTTAAGTTTAGTTTAGACATGGACCATTATCTTTCTTCTATCTTTAATCCAAAAAAACAATTTGATTTCTGTCTTCTCTTTTTTTTGTACTGGGGAATTGAACTTGTGACCTTGCGCTTGCAATTCAGGTGCCAGAACCACTGCCCTAAATCCCTGGCTCCCTGATTTCCCTCATTAAATGTTATTTAGCAGTTGCTCTTTTTTTTTTTTTTTTTTTTTTTGAGACAGGGTCTCGCTTTGTAATTCAATCTGGCCCTGAGCTCTCCAGGTAGCCCAGGCAAGCCTTGAACTCAGCAATCCTCCTGCCTCTGGCTCCCGAGTGCTGGGATGACAGCCATGAGCCACCATGCTCTGCATTGTGGTTTGTGGTACTGATTGCTCAGGGGGGTGAGTCACCACGTTGGGTATTGTATGTGGTTGCCAGGGGATCAGACCAAGGACCTTGGACTTGCCAGGCAGGTGCCAGAACCACTGAGCTAAATCTTCAACCCAGTAGCTACTTTTTTAATGTGAGATTTGTAACCATAACTTGGTTATTGTTGTATAGGTTGTTCTTTAATTTATGGCTTTAAGTCTCCGAGTGTATAACGTATCCAAAGTCAGAAAACATTAACATATTTCTTACATATTTATAGGAATTGAATTCAAATTTCCGGCAAATCATATTTCCAGAAGCACTTAGATGTTTAATGAAAGGGGAATACACCTTAGAAAGTATGCTTCATGAATTGGATAATCTCATTGAGCAGACAACTGATGGCGTTCCCCTACAAACTCTGGTTGACTCCCTTCAAGCCTATTTAAGAAATGCAGCTATGGGACTCGAAGAAGAAACACATGCTCATTATATTGACGTTGCCAGGCAAGTGAATACTAGCTATGCTCATGATAGCAAGAGGATAGCCAGATACAAGGGTTCTATGCTCTAACATCGTTTACTTTTTGTTTTAAAATCAGGTATATCTGGCCGGGCGTGGTGGCTCACGCCTGTAATCCCAGCACTCGGGAGGCAGAGACAGGCTGATTACTGAGTTCAAGGCTTGCCTGGTCTACATAGTGAGCTCAGGGCCAGCCTGAACTATAAAGTGAGACCCTGTCTCAAAAAAAAAAAAAAAAAAAAAAAAAAAAAAAAAAATCAGGTATATATAGTCTGTCTGTCTGTCTCTCCATCTGTCCATGTCTGTCTACCTCTCCATCTATCTATCTCTCCATCTATCTATCCATCTATCAATCTACCTACCTACCTATCTTTTAAAGATCTTTAGTTAGATTCACCAGGAATTGCTTACAAATATATGATGGTCTTTTCCCTACTTCAGCCTGCATCCATTGTCTGGCATGTTAATGGTGCAGTAGGACTAGACAAATCTGGCAGTGGTGCTGTCAAGGAGAACCCAGACACATGTCTCCTGGATACTTGTGTACAGTGCATGTATGTGTACATGGCTGCACACATTCATATGGAGTTCTGTGTCATTCTTTCATATACAAACATACATATGTCTTTACTGCTGCAGCTACGTACAAAGTTCAGCGTAATAGTTTTTGGGTCAAGCCTGGGAACCAGTGAAGGTGCAGTGGGAGACAGTTTACTTGACATAAGTTTTGTACATCTTACTTCAGGTGAATGTTTTTAAATTAGTTTAAAGTTTATAGATTTCCTTTAGATATTGAACACTGTTTTTTGCCTTTAATCCAGAAAAGAGTTTGACTTTGTAATTTTTTCCTAGTGACTCAGGACTTCTTTCTATGGCATTTCAATGTCTTAATTGACTACAGAAGTAACATTAAAGCAGTAGAAGTGAACTTTTCCACCATTTTTTGTCCCATGGCAAATTTCAACCATACGAAGTAAAAATAAAGATGATAGCATAATAAACCTCATTTTACCACTTTATCATTTGCAGTTGGTTAGTCTTGTACTGCTTCAGTTATTTTCAATTCTTAAATAATACTGGAAATGTGAAATATGAACTTCCCTTTTTTTTGATGGTGGTACTAAGGATTGAACCCAGGGACATTTTTATTGAACGTCCTTTCTGGCCATGTGTTTGTAAATTTTATTTTTGAAATACTCTTACTAAGCCGGGCGTGGTGGCTCATGCCTGTCATCCCAGCATGGGAGGCAGAGACAGGAGGATTGCTGAGTTCGAGGCTTGCCTGGGCTACATAGTGAGCTCAGAGCCAGCCTGAACTACAAAGTGAGACCCTGTCTCAAAAAAAAAAAAAAAAAAAAAAGAAATACTCTTACTAAAAGTCCAGAAGTCATACAGGCTTGGCTCCAACCTGTGATCCTCCTGCCTCAGCCTCCTTGAGTGCTGGAATTATAGTATGTGCCACCTTGCCCAATTTATATTTAAAAGAGGTCTTCCTATACTGCCTTTTTTTTTTTTTGGAAGACAGGGTCTCACTTTATAATTCAGGCTGGCCCTGAGCTCACTGTGTAGCCAAGGCAAGCCTGGAACTCAGCAATCCTCCTGCTTCTGTCTCCCGAGTGCTGGGATTACAGGTGTGAGCCACCACACTCAGCATTGTGGTGTGGTACTGACTGCTGGTGGGCATGAGTTACCACGCCCAATATCATATCATTGTATGTGGTTACCAGGATCGAACCAGGGACCTTGTGCTTGGTAGGCAGGTGCCAGAACCACTGAGCTAAATTTCCGGCCTTCTATACTACTTTAGAAAGTGGCAGGTACAATGGAGTAAATATGTGCAGAGCAGAGGGGAGTATTTTGAAGACAGATTAATGGTAACATATCTTAGGAAATACTGTAATTTAAACATTTACCATATTTTTTTCACATTTAATAACTTTTTAAAATGTAAGTGATAGCCGGGTGTGGTGGCTCACACCTGTAATCCTAGCACTCGGGAGGCAGAGACAGGAGGATTGCTGAGTTCGAGGCTTGCCTGGGCTACATAGTGAACTCAGAGACAGCCTAAACTACAAAGCAAGACCCTGCCTCAAAAAAAAAGTAAGTGATAGCATAATTAGCAGCTGTTTGTATAGCATCTTTGTCATGATTTCTAGCAGTACTTCAAAATGTTAAATGTTAAATCTGTACACTTTTACACACAAGTTCATAGTTCATTTTTTATCTTAGTATCTTCTCCAAGCTGCCATACTCTAATACATAGAATGGTAAATATGTGCTATGGAAGACAAGCTTCAGACCTGCTTATGTGGCAGCCTGTCTGTACCTTATTTCAGAAAAATGTAGTATGATAATCTTAAGAAACTTTCATACCATCTTGCAGCTCTTTTCCCAATAGAAATAGCTCTGGTAGCTTAACATGTTTGGTGCGCTTATAACTCTTGGTTGTTCAAGCTATTTGGAATGATTTTTCTGTGTGTGTGATAAAGTTGAATTCTAGTGAACCTTAGTTACCTTAAGTATTGGAAATTAATTTAGTTGTGCTTTTTATATAAAATATTTAGTTATTGGCTTGTACATAATGTGCTGTATGAGTTTTATGTTAATGATTATATATGGAGTGAAGGTGAATTTATGAAGGCCTTACGTTCAAAATGTGTATAATTCAAAACTGAACATGCCAGATATAACAGGTGTTCTACTTTGCTCTACATTTGGGTCTACCACCTGGCTGTATTCCGATAAATCTAACAATTTGCTAGGTCCGTTAGCTTTAGGATTGCCATTCTTGACATTTATTTGTTATTCTGGGGTCGTATTTATATTTGTAGTGTAAGACTAATAGTGTTTTTTTAAGAATGCCTTGAGTTCAAGTGTACCTAAAATTTAATTACATGAACAATTACTAACACTGAATTAGAACAATTGACTTCATACTGCAGTTGACACTAGATGCCATTACATCATAACACTTTTAATGCCAAAAGAGTTTTCTAGACTTTGCATACTAGCTCTCATCTGACTCATCTTTTATGTTTTCCTAAAACGTGTTTCTCTTCAGTGAGGGTTTTAGCTCCTCTTTCTTTTTCTCCAGAATACTGCATGCTCAGTATGGTGAATTAATCCAGCCAAGAAATGGCTCAGTTGATGAAACACCAAAAATGTCAGCTGGGCAGATGCTTTTGGTAGCATTTGATGGTATGTTTGCACAAGTTGAAACTGCTTTTGGCTTATTGGTTGAAAAGGTAAATACTGATTTAGTTCTGTGGGTAATGTTAATGCGGTATAGTAATGGTTCAGTATATGAACAGTGGAGAAATGAGCATTCTTTTTTACATTTACATAGCTAAACAAGATGGAAATTCCTGTAGCTTGGAGAAAGATTGACATCATACGGGAAGCCAGGAGTACCCAAGTTAATTTTTTTGATGATGACAACCACCGACAGGTGCTTGAAGAGATTTTCTTTCTAAAAAGACTACAGACAATTAAGGAGTTTTTCAGGCTCTGTGGTACCTTTTCTAAAACATTGTCAGGTAAGTAAACAAGTTGGTTGTCAGTACTTTGGAAGACAACATGATAGAGTAGACATCATTTAACTGTACATTTTTAAAATGTGAAATGCTTTAAGCAGTGTTATTATCTTAGTTTTGCATGAAATACTTTAAGAATTTCCATTTTTAGGATCAAGTTCACTTGAAGATCAAAATACTGTGAATGGACCTGTACAGATTGTCAATGTGAAAACCCTTTTTAGAAACTCTTGCTTCAGTGAAGACCAAATGGCCAAGCCTATCAAAGCCTTCACAGCTGACTTCGTGAGGCAGCTCTTGATAGGACTACCCAACCAGGCCCTCGGACTCACCCTGTGCAGCTTTATTAGTGCCTTGGGTGTAGACATCATTGCTCAAGTAGAGGCAAAGGACTTTGGTGCAGAAAGCAAAGTATCTGTGGATGATCTGTGCAAGAAAGCAGTGGAACACAACATCCAAATTGGGAAGTTCTCTCAGTTGGTCATGAACAGGGCAACTGTGTTAGCGAGCTCTTATGACACTGCCTGGAAGAAGCATGACCTGGTGCGCAGGCTGGAAACCAGCATTTCTTCCTGCAAGACAAGTCTGCAGCGTGTCCAGCTGCATATTGCCATGTTTCAGGTAAGTAGCTCACTTTATAATGTTGTTCTTAGTATTAGAAAATATGAAGAAAAATATTAGTATTAGAAAATATGAAGAAATATTAGAAAATATGAAGAAAATATTAGAAAATATGAAGAATATGAAGAAGTGTTTAAGCTTGTCCAACAGTGCCCACCCAGAGCAAACCCAGCATTAATTATTTCTTATGTCTCTTCTATGTAGTTGGGGTCATTCATACGTAATACCCTTTGAATTTGTTTCTGTGCAGTTTATATGATCACCATTAACCATATTACTATTACTGTTTGTGAATGTAATATTTCATGGCTCAATTTACTCATTATGTAGGCTTGCTTTCAGTTGAATAAATACTTAAGATTTCTGAAGTAATTTTTTTCCTTATTTTTAAAATGGGGACAGTACTTATAGTATGATTTTGAAAGATGCTAATAAACACAATATAAATGCTACTTTTTCATCTTAAATATAGGCTCTAATATTCTCAGTGACTTCAAAGAAATTGTTAGGTTTGGGGTTTGGAGGGAGCTACAATTTTGGAAATGTATATTGGCACAAACAATGGTTACTTTGTATTGTTTGTATTGAAGCTGTTCTCCAACAGTGAAATTGTTTCTTTCTGCTCAGTTCATGTAACCAGTGTGTTTTCCTTTTCGATTTTATCTTGAGCTGTTTGTATGTCTTGCATGTTAAGAATTTATTCCGTCTTCTGAAATTATATTCATTAAATATTAATAGTCCTATTTGTAGGACATTGTTTGAGATTTGAGGAAGTATATTTTACTACTTGTGAAAAAATTGTTTAATGCTGTTACTTTTCATGCATTATGAAGTTCAATACCTTAAAAATTGTTGGTGATCTGGAAATTATGGCCCTTTCTGAAAGCCTGGCATTGTGGCTGTAATTCCAGCACGTGGGGGGACCAAGGCAGGCAGATTGCTAGGAGTTTGAGGCCAACCTGAACTGCATATTGAGACCCTGTCAGAAAAAATGGAAAAAGAATCCTTCTTGGAGGGTCTCTTTCTTGTGACTGCCTCTATTATTTTCTTGAATGTCCTACTCATTCTACACACTGAAAACCACCCAGCCCACTGAAATTGTATTTGGGGGCATGTGTGCTAAACTGTTACACAGATACAGAACACTTTCAGAATTGCTGTTTAAATGTGGCATATTAATGATCCAAGACACAGCCATTGTCTGCCTCAAGTAAGCTTTTACCTAAATGTGAGTTTTCTTTAACATTTTTCTTACTATTTCTACTTGTGTGGCTAAACAGCTGCTAGCTAGTCCTTATACCTCCTTGCTGGTATTCTTTCTGTTGGCATTTTTACATTTCCTTTTCTTTGAACAGTGGCAACACGAAGACCTACTTATCAGTAGACCACAAGCCATGTCAGTCACTCCTCCCCCTCGATCTGCTATCCTAGCCAGCCTGAAAAAGAAACTACATACTCTCAGTCAGATTGAAACTTCAATTGCATCTGTTCAGGTGTGTTTTGTCAGTTCTCCTTCTCGCACAACTTACTTGTAGAAATAATTTACACTATATCTGTGTTGTTAGTATATCTGTTTTTCCTTAGCTTTTAAGCCAGAGGAGCACAGTGCTTTTTCATTTTAAGATTTATAATTTTTCTTACCTTCCAAGGTAACTGAATCTCATAGTAATGACATTTTCAAGCAGGAATAGAAACATACTAAATAATTTAAGTTTGTAATGATTTCGATACTTGCTATTTCTTTATACATTAGGAGAATGTTGATTATTGGGGGAAACCCCAAATACTTGTTTATTGAAATGTATATAAGAAGTTATACATATATTTTGGTCTGGTTTATTCTTAATATCTAAGAAGCTTGGGCATTACTTCCTCCTGTCATGTAGATGATACTACTTTTTTAAGTAAGAGAAACTGATCTTAAAAGATTTTGTGTATGTTTGGACCAGGGATGGAGCTCAGTGGCACACACCTGCCTGGCAAGGTTCTGAGTTCAGTCCACAGTACCACAAAACAATAGCAACAAAAAAAACAAATTCTGTGTATGTCAGCTTAAAAAAATGAACTCTTGGGCCCGAGATTTAGCTCAAGCACAAGTTCTTGGTTTGATCCCCGATAACCACATATAGCAATACAGGGCGTAGTAACTAATGCCCACTAGCATTCAGTACCACATACCACAGTGCCAGCCGGTCATTGTGGCTCACACCTATAACCCCAGCACTTGGAGGCAGAGGCAGGAGGATTGGTGAGTTCCAGGCTTGCCTGGACTACATAGTAATGGGAGCAGCCTGAACTACAAAGTGAAACCCTGTCTCAAAAAAAAAAAAAAAGAATGAACTCTTTATCATTTCTCATTTTGGAGATAAATGCCTGTGGCAGGGTGAGGGAGAATGTGAATGCTTTCAGTTGAAGTACTGAATAAAGAATGAACTAGCTTTGCTATATAAAGCTTTTCTTGTCGTGATAATCTGGTTGAATTTTTACCATAAACTTTAACCGATTTCTGGAAATGGGTTTTTGTCTTTTGCAATCAAAAGTATAAATGAATTTTCTTAGTGATAGCACATACAGCTCAGCAAGAATTTGATATAGTAGATGTGTTATATTTTTAATCAGGACCTTCCATTTTGCCACTGAGCTACACTCCAAGCTGTGTTTTGATGTTTTCCTTTTTTTTTTTTTTTTTTTTTTGAGACAGGGTCTCACTTTGTAGTTCAGGCTAGCTCTGAGTTCACTATGCAGCTCAGGCAAGCCTCGAACTCAGCAATCCTCTTGTCTCTGCCTCCCGAGTGCTGGGATTACAGGCGTGAGCCACCACACCCAGCACTGTGTTATGTGGTATTGATTGCTGGTGGGCGTGAGTCTCCATGCCCAGCATTTTATGTGGTTACCAGGGATTGAACTCAGGACCTTGTGCTTGTGAGGCAGGCACCAGAACCACTGGGCTAACCCTCCGGCCCCTGATGTTTTCTTTTTGAGACAGAGTCTCGCTATTTAGTTCAGGCTAGTTTTGAACTCTGTAGCCAAGGCTAGCCTTGAACTTGTGGTGCTCCTCATGCCTCAGCATCCTGAGAGCTGAGATTTTAGGTATGTGCCACCATACCTGGCATTATTTTGGGCTTTATTTAATAAAGATAGAAGTGCCACTCTATTGCTAACAAGCGTAAGAAAAAAAAATGAAATTTGCTTCTGCACATTTTAAGACAGTACACTTGAAAACTAGATTTTGCTTTCCCAGACATGTTTTTCCTTGAAATATTCAAAGTGAATCAGGCATAGTGACACACATACAGGAGGCTGAGCTGCACAGTTTGTAAGTCATCCTAGGCTATGTAGTTAGTCCAAGACTGGCTGGTACTACTAGTGAGAGCCAGTCTTTAAAAAAAAAAGTCAAGGACCGGAGGGTTAGCTCAGTGGTTCCAGCGCCTGCCTCGCAAGCGCAAGGTCCTGAGTTCGATCCCCGGTGACCACATACAATGCTGGGCGTGGAGACTCACACCCACCAACAATCAACACCGCATACCACAGTGCCGGGTGTGGTTGCTCACGCCTGTAATCCCAGCACTTGGGAGGCAGAGACAAGAGGATTGCTGAGTTCGCGGCGGCTTGCCTGAGCACCATAGTGAGCTCAGGGCCAGCCTGAACTACAAAGCGAGACCCTGTCTCAAAAAAAAAAACTTAAATGAAACTAAATTCTAGGAAGATGTTGCTAAATACCTTTTCTGAGTTAAATATGCCTCACCCTGCTTCTTTTGAATTTCTCATATCATGTAAAATGGTTGGCAGATAAGTGGAGAATATAACAATAAACATTCACAGATATTCTACTGGCTTTTACAGGAAAAGCTAGCAGCACTTGAATCAAGTATTGAGCAGCGACTCAAGTGGGCTGGTGGTGCTAACCCTGCATTGGCACCTGTACTACAGGATTTTGAAGCAACAATAGCTGAAAGAAGAAACCTTGTCCTCAAAGAGAGCCAGAGAGCAAGTCAGGTACATTGAATATGTGCATGTGTACCATCTTTGTGTCCAGTTTCTCAGTATCAATGGTGGGGGTGGACACAGACAGAGGTGAGCGCTGGCCTGACAGGCTTTCTAGGCATTCTATAGGCTGGTGATTTCCCTAGACCCTTCTGTCACCCACTGAAATACTGAGTGTTTTTGACTTTTGTTGAAAAATGAAGACAATTTTAATTTCTTAAGGTTCTTTCATTGTTACTAAAGTGATGTAAAATAATTAAAATTATTTTCACATGGCAATAAAATAGTTCAGGACTTTGTATTCTGTCAGAAGTTATGGATTAACTTTGTTGTGGGGTGGGAGCAGGGACCACATAAAGATCCTATTACAGAAATTTGCAGACACAAAACTGGACCAATTAAATAATAACTCATACCATCACCAAAATATCATGATTTTCAACTTGTCTTATTTCATCCATACCGCCACTCTTCCCCATTTATATTTCATATAAGTTTGTAAATATTATATTATAATTTTACCTATAAATATTTCTGTGTTTTCCTTTCAATAATATAGTATAGGCCATAGATTTAGCTCAGTAGTTCCAGTGCATGTCTTGCAAGTGCAGAGTCCTGAGTTTGATCCCTGGTACCAAAAAGAAAAGAAAAAAAGAACATAGTATATGCTGTTAATTGTGCCTTTGAAAGTGCACTTAATATTACCAAATATCCACTTAGTATTTTGGGAATCAGGAGTAGAAGCAAAATAATTCTAACAGAAATGTTTCCTAAAATTTGGATGTTAAGAATTATAGCTAAATATGATAATACTTTTTTATGTGGCAGATTTTGCTGTGTATTGTTTAATCATGAAGAAGGTAAATTTACTTTTTCCTAGCTAATTTTGTCCATCTCAGGTCTAAGAATATTGATAAAAATTCAAATTGCGTTTACTTACATATGAGGATTTTGTCTGTTTCCCAAAGAGTCAAATGTTTCTAGAACCAGTTCTAGTCAGAATTGAAGACATTAATAGCTGGTATTTTTTTTTCATTCCATTTCATTTCATAGTGGTTCCATTTCTCTACAGGTCACTTTTCTGTGCAGTAATATCATTCATTTTGAAAGTTTACGAACAAGAACTGCAGAAGCCTTAAACCTGGATGCTGCGTTATTTGAACTTATCAAGCGATGTCAGCAAATGTGTTCATTTGCATCACAGTTTAACAGCTCAGTCTCTGAGTTAGAGCTTCGTTTATTACAGAGAGTGGTGAGTCTTGGTGTTACTAAAGATGTGATTGTCAGCCAGTGTTGTAATGAGTCAGTTTAGTATATTCATGTAGATAGCATTTCAAGCAGTACAGTGGTGATGAAATCTCACTCTTACCCTTTAAGGAAGTTTTTTGTTTGTTTGTTTTCTTTTGTTTTTGAGACAGGGTCTTGCTTTGTAGTTCAGGCTGGACTTGAGCTTACTATGTAGCCCAGGCAAGCCTCGAACTCGGCAGTACTCCTCCCTCTGCCTCCCGAGTGCTGGGATTACAGGCGTGAGTCACCACGCCCGGCACTATGGTATGTGGTATTGATTGCTGGTGGGCGTGAGTCACCATGCCCAGCATTCTATGTGGTCACTGGGATCAAACTCAGGACCTTGTGCTTGTGAGGCAGGCACCAGAACCACTGAGCTAAATCTCCAGCCCACTTACTTTTTTAATAAGTGAAAAAATTAAAAGGATTTTCAGCTATAACCAAAGTAATGTAGAAAGTTGGAAGAGAAGAAAAGGTGGGGGAAGGCTTTCAGCTGTGACTTAGAAAGTTCTGGTTTTATTTCAAAGAGGCCTTTACAGTGAATTTAGTAGGTACCTGATTACAGATCATCTTTGTCATTCCAAACATATTTCTCAGGTCTTGAACTCTAAATATTTGTATCTTAACTGACATATTCAGAAAAATGAGAAATTTTCATTTATATGTAAGGAATGTTGAATTATTAACGATTTTGTAGGTAATTTAAGAATCAAACTGTTTCTCTTTATTTTTTTGGTCAATTTGCATTTCTAATGTTAATATCTTCAGGTTTGGGGGATAATGGTAGGACTTACTGTTCTGTTTTATATATAAAATCAAATAAATGCTTACTCTGTTTAGGACACCAACCTTGAACATCCTATTGGCAGCTCAGAATGGCTTCTGTCAGCACACAAACAGTTGACCCAGGATATGTCTACTCAGAGGACAATTCAGACTGAGAAAGAACAACAAATAGAAACAGTCTGTGAAACAATCCAGAATCTGGTTGATAATATAAAGACCGTGCTCACTGGTCATAATCGACAGCTAGGAGATGTCAAACATCTCCTGAAAGCAATGGCTAAGGTAAGACTGATACTATTTACACAGTCTACCCTCTCTTCAACAGAAGTATAGTTTTGTTTACAGAACAATAGTGACAATTTGTAAACAAATACAGTTTCTCAAAGACATAGCTTCTAGCTTGTTTGTGTGTTTTCATCAAACTTTTTTAAAAGCAGGCATTCTGATTTTTCTTTACAGAAACTAAGGCTTAAATTGATTTACAAAATGTGATACAGCTTCCAATGAAACAGACTTGAACTTTACACTCTTATACCCTTCCCCACTTACACCTCATGTAGTTTGCTTCCAAAATGAAGGGAAACATTGTCTCCTCCTTTCTTATGTAGTTAGTAAATAAACTGAACTCCCCGAGAAAGCTAAATTACTTCATCATTATAAAATAGTAATTTAATTATAGAATTCATTTTTACTTTTGAGTTTTATTTATTGCTGAAAGAAAATTGCTATAGAACAGAATTTCATCCAGTTAGCAAATTAAGACATTAATACTTGAAAAATGTATTACTTCTTAACAGGTGATTGTCTTAAGAATAGTTACTGAGGGCCGGAGGGTTAGCTCAGTGGTTCCGGCGCCTGCCTCGCAAGCATAAGGACCTGAGTTCGATCCCCGGTTCCCACATATAATGCTGGGTGTGGTGGCTCATGCCTGTAATCCCAGCACTCGGGAGGCAGAGACGGGAGGATTGCTGAGTTCGCGGCGGCTTGCCTGGGCACCATAGTGAGCTCAGGGCCAGCCTGAACTACAAAGCAATACCCTGTCTCCAAAAAGCAAAAAAAAAAAAAAAAAAAAATAGTTACTGAGACAAAAGTATTTTCCTTAATCATTAATATATTGATTATAGGATGAAGAAGCTGCTCTGGCAGATGGTGAAGATGTTCCCTATGAGAACAGTGTTAGGCAGTTCTTGGGTGAATATAAATCATGGCAAGACAACATTCAGACGGTTCTGTTCACGTTAGTCCAGGCTATGGGTCAGGTCCGAAGTCAAGAACATGTTGAAATGCTCCAGGAAATCACTCCGACTTTGAAAGAACTGAAAACACAAAGTCAGAGGTAAGAATGTCTCTGGGGTAAAATTTGTAAAATGTAAGCCAAGAATACTGTATAATTTTATCTCTTGATTTTAACTTTGTAAGCTTTGTTCATAGTTTTGAAAGTAATCATGTAAAACATTCCATAAACATTTCATTAATTTTGTATTTCAGTATCTATAATAATTTAGTGAGTTTTGCATCACCGTTAGTCACTGATGCAACAAATGAATGTTCGAGTCCAACATCGTCCGCAACATACCAGCCATCCTTCGCTGCAGGTAGGAAAAAGAGACACTGATCGTCATCTGTTTCCAGTCTGTACATAGATGTTCATATATTTAATTATGTATGAGAGTCTAATACATTTTTGAAAGGTTTTTTTAAACCCAGTCATATTAGAGTTAACATATTTTGTCTTATCTTTAAAAGAGAGAACAAAAATACCTTGTATTCACATGTACTTTAAAGTTTTATGATATATAAATATGTGACTGTTGCAAAATTTAGAAAAACACTTGAGGAAAAGGTATAGTTCTGTTGTAGTCAGAGATAGAAAGCCACTGTGGACTTGACTTCTGTGCATGTGTGCACATGTATGTATATACACACAATAAGATCATTTTATAATGGAATTTTTGTTGCCTTTTCTCACTTCAGTGTTTCTTACCAAATCTTTTGAAAGAATTTAATCTTTTAAAAAGCAACTGGCTGAATTTAATATGCCATTCTATGCATGGAATTGATATTCCTGGGCCAGAGATTTAGCTCAGTGGTTCTGGCTCCTGCCTAGCAAGTGCAAGGTCTCTGGTTCAATCCCTGGTAACCATATACAACAATACTGGGTGTGGTAGCTCACGCCTGTAATCCCAGTATTTGGGAGGCCAGAGGCAGGAGGATTACTGAATTTGTGGCTTGCCTGGGCTACATAAGGAGCTCAGGTCTAGCCTAAACTACAAAGCAAGGCCTTGTCTCAAAAAAAAAAAAACAACAAAAGAAAAGAAATTGATATTCTTATTAATCTTACATTGTTGCATGTCTAAGATATACAACACGCTTGTGAATCACAAATTCACAGAACATCTTATTATCAAGGCTATATTTTTAGGAAAAGAGTTGGTATGTCGAGGGATAGACTTCGTAAAGTTATAAAAAAGATTAATTTTTTATTATTTTCTTTGAGATATTTCCCACCAACACATCCCCTGCTTTCCCCTTTGTCCCCTTCTGTTTTCTGTTTACATGTAAATTGAGCCACCAACTCTTTCCATAGCAGTCCGGAGCAACACTGGCCAGAAGACTCAGCCTGATGTCATGTCACAGAATGCTAAAAAGCTGATTCAGAAAAACCTTGCTATATCAGCAGATACTCCACCAAGCACCATCCCAGGAACTGCCAAGAATGTTGCTTGTAGTCCTAAAAAGGCTGTCAGAGATCCTAAAACTGGGAAAGGTAATTGTAAGAATAAGGATGTCTTAAAATTTTATATGAGTGGTGGTTTGACTTACATGTGTTTCATTGTTTTATAGCTGTGCAGGAGAGAAACTCATATGCAGTGAGTGTGTGGAAGAGAGTGAAAGCCAAGCTAGAGGGCCGAGATGTTGATCCCAACAGGCGGATGTCAGTTGCTGAACAGGTGACACTTTTTAAAAATTAAGCTAAATTTATTTGGGAGATTGCAGGTTTAAAGATTCCCTTTATCCATTTCTTTGGTGGTTCATGAAAAAGTAAGAAACTTCAGCCTATTTTCAGGATTCAGATGATTTTGAATAACACAGCCCTGGAGTTGTCAGATACTCATTACTGTATTCTGGTCCTTCCTCTTATCTGCACTCCTTTCCCTTTGCCATTCTTTTTTTTTTTTTTTTTTTTTTTTGAGACAGGGTCTCGCTTTGTAGTTCAGGCTGGCCCTGAGCTCACTATGTAGCCCAGGCAAGCCTGGAACTCAGCAATCCTCCTGTCTCTGCCTCCCGAGTGCTGGGATGACAGGCGTGAGCCACCATGCCTGGCACTGTGGTATGTGGTATTGATGGCTGGTGGGCGTGAGTCACCATGCCCAGCATTGTATGTGGCTACCAGGATCAAACTCAGGACTTTGCGCGCTTGCGAGGCAGGCGAGGCAGGCGCTGGAACCACTGAGCTAAATCTCCGGACCTCCCTTTGCCATTCTTAATGAGATGTGACCCAAGATTGTCTGAAGGTTTCACAGGAAGCGAGGTTGACACATTCAGTGCAGGAATGTTATCTATAAAACTTGGTCAGGGCCGGAGGGTTAGCTCAGTGGTTCTGGCGCCTGCCTCGCAAGCGCAAGGTCCTGAGTTCAATCCCCGGTAACCACATATAATGCTGGGAATGGAGACACGCCCACCAACAATCAACACCGCATACCACAATGCCGGATGAGGTGGCTCATGCCTGTAATCCCAGCACTTGGGAGAGAGAGACAGGAGGATTGCTGAGTTCGCAGCGGCTTGCCTGGGCACCATAGTGAGCTCAGGGCCAGCCTGAACTACAAAGCGAGACCCTGTCTCAAAAGCAAAAAAAAAAAAAAAACTTCGGTCAGTGTTTGTTTGGTCATTTTGGAAATTTTCTGTTATTGGTGTTATTAGTGTTATTAATGTTGATATACAAACTTGAGAGTTATTTCTTCAGTCCCCAACTACTTACTTGAGGAATTTAAAAAATCTTCAGAAAAGCTGTAGGAATACCAATAAACTTTTCACATTGAGCTACCAGTTCTTAGTATTATCACACATTTATTTCATCGTTCTTTGTGTGTATGCATAACATGATTTCAGTGGGTTTGACTCCAAGATGCATATGGGCTTGCTGGGGGTTCTCTTCGATCTCAAAATTCATAAGAGCCTTTCCAAAGACAACATGTATGTTAGAGGAGAACTGAACTTCTCTTTCCACAGTAGCAACTACTGGTTTTGGGGTAGTTAGTTTGGATAATTAGAAACTTTTATTACATATGTTTGTAGTACATAATTACATTCATTGTGGGAATTGATAACTAGAAACTAATAATTCATAAACCAGCATTGTGGCATTATTCTATAATCAGCACATGGAAGGCTGAGAAGGCAAGAAGATCTCTGATTTTAAGGCCAACTGACACTACATACTGAGACACTGTCTCAAAATCCATATAACTTGTGTATGAAGCACATCCTTTCAAGTTCTCAGAGACTTTAATTACCATTCTGTCCCTTTTTGCAGGTTGACTATGTCATTAAGGAAGCGACTAATCTAGATAACTTGGCTCAGCTCTATGAAGGATGGACAGCCTGGGTGTGAATGGCATGACAGTAGATGAGTCTGGTTAAGCGAGGTCAGACATCCACCAGAATCAACTCAGCCTCAGGCATCCAAAGCCACACCACAGTCGGTGGTGATGCAACTAGGGGCTTACTCTGAGGAAACCTAGGAAATCTCGGTGCACTAGGAAGTGAGTCCTGCAGGACAGCTGCACTCAGGGATACGCCCAACACCATGGCCTGCAACCCCGGGGTCACGGGTAAAGAAAGCAAGCTCACCGCCTGAACACGGAGATTGTCTTTCTGCTACAGTACAGCTGCAAATGTGTCAGGAGGTTAGCTGAGAAAGAAATCGGGATGCCGCGGAGCACAGAGTGATTTGGAACTCCATTCCACCTGACCCTGTGTGTACAATCCAGGAAAAACAAACCCCGCTGAGAAACAGAAAACTGGGGCCGCGAAGAAATCACAGCCAAGGAAGATATGATGCATTCAGATTCTCGTAAAATACTTGTTGCTTGGCAACAGTACTGGTTAGGTTAACCAGTGAGTACGAAAAGGCTATGCGATACGAATTTCAGAAATGGACTGAAAATGGAGAGCTTTGAAACAGATACACTACATTGCAAGAACTTCTGAAATGAAGGGAAAAAACCACCCATGGATCCCTGCTCCTTCCTTCCCTCCCCTTCCCCCTGCCCCTTTCCCTTTCCCTTTTACCTAATCTAGTGGATTAGCCATCTTTCAGATTCACTTTTATTTCAATCCTTATATTTTGTATACTTCAAACTCAATGCTGTTAACTTGCATTTGGAAAGATTAACAGGAATTTCTCCAAAACCACTGATAAGATGGGAAATTCAAGGATTGTTTAAAGATCTGAGGATCACATACAAAATGTAATTCTGATTATTTTGAGTCATTTCTGTGATTCTGTATGTACAGTTTCCAGAATTGTCACTGCATTCAAAAGTAATGAATCTTACAAACACTTAATTTAATGTACACACCCCTTTTCTTAATAGTTTGCATTTTTTTGGAGGTCATCAAATTTTCCCTCTTCTGTGATTGCTGTAGGTTTTTATTTTTCTCTTAGAAAGAAGCTAATCTGATGTAATCTTTTACCTTTTTAAAAACCAGGATAGAGTACCTATTAGAGTTTTACATTGTTGACTACAGATTAACAATAAAGTGATGTTCTGGTGGAGGCAGAGTGAAATGTTTAATTCCATTTTTTTATTTGATACTTTTAATTTACAACTTGTAACTTGTAAATTAAAAGTGCTTCAGTTTGTGCGGCCATTTCAGAACATGTACATGAAACATTAGCAAAAGTAAAAACCACCAACATCTTTTATTAAGTTCAGTTATTAGACTGTGAAGTGCTTTATTTTTGCATCAATTTAATAGCTTGCTTTTCAGTGATACAGTGTAATAATTCATGATCAAGGTTTCCTTAAATTTAACAATGCATTTCAGTATTGACTGGACTAAATTGTTGATCTAAAATTAAAATACAGATTAGGATTCTTAAAATCACACATTACTCCAAAATAGGACAAAATTTAAATCTTAACTGTTTGAGAATTTTCCTTACATTTTACAGATTAGGACAGTGGTCACTTTCTATTTGATAGTCTTCACAGACAAACTCCAAAGGTACTAAGGAAAAATTCTACATGGCTCTGGTCCTTTTCTGTATTTATAATCTCTACCCAGAAGGCAATAAAATTTTAGTACCAGTACTTAAACAAGTATTGATAGAGAGGTGGTATTTTTGAATACCTTTATGTCCAAAAAGAAGTTAAAGGAAACTACTAGCACATCAGATTTTATTTTCTTCATTGATTTTGAACCTTATTTTCACAGTCAAAATAATCTAGCTGAAATAAGAATGCCATACTGTATTTTGGATGCTGCTTTATTTCTTAGAGGCTTTGGGAGCTCCTGTACTCATTACCTGATCATTTTTGCTTTCTCGATTAGACTTTTGACCAATATTCTTGGCATGGGAAAAACTTACCATGATGATAGAAAGCAGTTCACACTTGTCCTTATAGATAGTACTTGAAATTGCTTCCACTTGAGTAAAAAAGTTGGATTTTGCATTTATTTATTACTGGATTTGAGTTTCAGGTTTCCAGGAATATTGGAACCTTAAGTAAAAAACAAGACAGCTTTATTTCATAAAACATCCGCCTCCGATACGTTATCCATCTTTTTTATTTTAATATGGTCCCTCAGAACAGCATGCCATATCCAGTGCGTGTGAGGTTGTAGGGTAGATATGAGTAACTAGTAACTTCCATGCTGGCTCTTCACTGACTCTGGATGAGACCCTGATTTGTACAGTTTGGCTTCCTCTGTGTGTCATTCTGCAGGTATCCCTGCCGGTTAGAACTTGGATGGGAGACCACATGAGTTAGATTAAGAAGACAGGGCCATGTTTTGGTGATTATCTTGTTAAAAAAAAAAAAAAGTCAGTGCTGTAGTTTTGAAGTCATACATTTCTACGACAAAATACCTATGGAGAACCAGAGGTCCTCTCCGTCTCTGTCTCTTTCTCTCATTCAGGGGAGGGGATAATCTATGAATCACCCCTTTTATTCAAAGCACCCTTGGAAATTGAAGTTTTAAGTGTTCTGTTCTTTTCTGAATTGCCTAATTTTAGTTTGTTTTTCTATAATGCCTTGGCAGCTTAGTAGTTCATGGAGCTTTTCTTTACTGTTTCTTTGGTATGTCTTGTAATTTCTGTATTTTTGGTTATGAGTTCACAGCATAGTTTGTTGGGCAATTAAAATTCTTTTGCGTCTGACCCTTGTGAGTAGTTTGAGATCTGTGTGAGATTTCTGAGTGAGAACTCATCATCAGCCTTTTGATCTGCTTTCTCTAATTGGTATTTTACAGCTCAAAAGTCAGGTTCAGGGAGAAGGTTTCTAAGCTTCCATCACTTCTGTCCTCAACACTTGCCTCTATTACCTAAGTTTAGTAAATAGTTTTAATTTTGTTCAGTGTTTGGTGTTATGCATTGTATTTTGTTGTTTATCTGTGGTTGTTCTGATGTGTGAAATTTAAGGAAAGAGCCATTTAAAAAATGCCAAGCAGGGCAATGCAAGTACAGCCAAATATTAGAGTTGATGTGCAATCTTAGGTCCTTTTTAATCTGGGGTATTATAGGCAGTACTTTAAATCAAAGTCTTCCTGGCCTATTTTCCTCCACATTTTTGTAGTTATTCTGGGGGCTTACTTATTTGGCAGTACTAAAATCAAAGGAGCTGGTTCTTCTTTTCTCTGAATTCTTTTCATATTAATGAAAGCGCCTACAGCGAGCCTGTTAACTCCTATTCATATATCAAATATCAGTGAATGCATCACTATTAGCACATTTAAGCATCTTTGTTTTACATAAATTTATGAGTGTGAAAACCAGTGTTCCTTTTTGTATCTTACTGAGCTTATAAAATGCCAGTAACTTAGAATTAGGACCACAAACGCAAAACACGAAGGTAGAAATATTAATGCAAGGGTTACTTCAAGGAGTGGATTTTGCTTTCAGTTATCCAGGTAGTATTAGATTCCTCCTATGGGGACATACTAACAAGCATCACAAAATTTTCTAAATGTTGGGGAGGAGAAATTCACTGTATTATGAAACCCTAAGGGTTTGCTGCACTTTTCCTGCTTTTTGGCCTGGAGCACAGTGTCAATATCCTTATTTACAGAAGGGTGAACTGACTCTGAGAGAAGCTTTTGGGTTCAAGGGTTATGATATAAAGCAATCACTTAGGGTCCCTTGCTTTCCATGGGAATTTGGCTGGGCTTACTAGGGAAACAAAACAAAACTTGTGTTAGTGTAAAAACTGTCACACAGTTTAGCTCAATTTTTGAAGATGGCAAACTAAAGAATTGCATGCTATTCTGAAATGCAGGCTTGAGAACGTTTTTCTTCCCAAACAGGCTGATTAAATACAGTGTTTCCTGTTGTTTTTCTTTTCCTGACAGTCACAATTTCAGCTCCTGTTTAAAGTTACTATGTCACTTACTTTTCTGGCCTAACTATCCCTTATATTTCCACCTGTAATGTCAGTGGCAGTGACATACTTCACGTTAATTTAGTTTTTACCCTTATTATAAGAGCAAGTTGAGTTGAACTGAATCTTCCTTGTCCTAGTAACATTGTATAAATAGTGGCTTCTCTGTACAAAAGGTTGTAATGCCTCCTGATGGGTATAATTTTGTGATTGTATTTAAAAGTTGAATAAATCACACCAGCTTCCTGAAAATGTTCATAATGCATCTTTTGGAAATCAAAAATACATGCCTACTTTGCATATTTGCATTAACATGGAAAAGATTGTATGGAGTACCTGTTTTTTAAAAAATAAAAGTTCAGTCTTAAAAGATGGACATTTAAGCTCTGAATTTATTGAAGTAGATTCCAGTATACCTGATATTCAGAATATGAGTAGCCCTTTTAAGCACTAATTATCTCCACAGTTTAAAAAGAATCTTATTTTCATAAAACTTTATTCTCAATTTTCTGTTCAATTTTTGATCTGCAGTGGAAATTTGCTCCACTTGGAAAGTTGATTGTATTAAGGACAAAATTTTTAAGCTTAGTTTTGGCAGTGTTTAAGAAAGAAAACTCTTATAGATCATTATTGTTAGATACCTCTATTCCCAGGGGCTTGAAAGCTCTGAAGGACAAAGTGTCTAGCCCTTAGTATCTTGAAGATTCCATTTGTTGCTACTAGGTTCTTTGGGAATTCACGTTACTTGTTTAATCTGGCACTTTTCAAGAGGTCATATCCTGTCTTTGTGTTACAAAAGTTCCAATAAGGGTAGATCTTTTTTCATAATTGGGCCACTTGGCAGTTTAGTGGGCTCTGTGGAAATTCTAATTCATATATGTGGAAATGAGTCTAGGAGCAGAATCTGAAGAAAGGACCCAGAGAAACTGTTGTTTTAGTTACTTTTGCTTTTCACCTACCTGTTTCACAAGCCAGTGTTGAAAATTAGTCTTCCTTCTTAGGTTGTACACAGGGAACACAAGTAAAAACCAAAAACATTCTGTAGTAGAAGCAGAATTCCCAAAATAGAAATGTCAATTTTTAAAGCCTCCTAACTCAGGCCCCTTTTGAAATTGGATGTTACCATGTTCTCTGGGAGATTGACATCTCACTACATGATGTAGCAGCTGATGGCTGGGGACCTTTTGTCCTTTACTTTGAAAATGGGGAATAAGGGGGTGGCACATGCCTCTCTAGGCTTTCTCTCAGGCTAAAACCACAAATTTGAGCCTAACTTGGCTAAACGTTTGGCAAGTTCAGGGCCAGCCTGAACTGTAGTGAGATCCTGTCTCAAAAAAAAATTAACATTTTGAGACAGGGTTTAGCCTAGGCAAGCCTTGAACTCAGCAATCCTCCTGCCTCTGTCTCCTGAGTGCTGGGATTACAGGCATGAGCCACCACAGCCAGTACTGTGGTATGTTGGTATTGATTGCTGGTGGGCGTGACTCACCACGCCCAGCATTGTATGTGGTTACTGGAGATCGAACTGAGGACCTTGGGCTTACAGGCAGGTGCCAGGACCACTGAGCTAAATCTCTGGGACAAAATTTTAAAAAATTTTTAATACAGCTCAGTAGGAAGACCCTGAGTTCACCACTCCCAGTATTACCCCTCCCAAAAAAAGCCAAGGGCTAGTTCCTCAATTTCTATGCTTAAAAATCTCCCCAGTGGTATCATATTTATATGTCTTCTCTCATTTCCTAAAGTGGCACTTTATTGAGGAATCTTCCCTTGCAAAGGCATTATTAATTGTTCACTCAAGTATTTCTTCTAGATTCAAACATTTAATCAGGTGTAAAGATCATGGGATGGCTGAGTGTAGCTGAGACAGAATGCTTGGCTTACCTAGTGAGGTCAAGACCATGGGTTTGATCACCACCACCGCCAAAAAACAAAAACCAAAAAACCTCCACAGCAAATTGAGTATATTTTCATGAAATTCTCTATGCTGTTGCTCCTGCCAGGGATTTATTTAGGGGGCTACTCTGATCTGTAGCTTCGTTTTCTCATCTTTATTACTTACTTTCATTATTCCCTGAACTTTTAAGAACCTGGTAAATAATGCACTCAAATACAGGATCAATGATGTACTGTAGGTGCCTTTACAAGTTAAGAGATTGCCAGTTAAGAACTGATTAATCTGAAAACAAACAGTTGATCAGGCCAACGTTTGGCATGTTTTTGCATTGAATAATGGAACTCAAAAGCTGTTACGCATTTTGAAATCCTGGGTAACAGGATACAGAGATGTCGCAACGTCGTTGATCTGGTTCCAAAACTGCTAATAAATTTCACTGAGATTTACATACATCTTTACTCAGCATGAGCTCTAATGTAAGGTCCTGTGAAAACGAAGCCCTGAAGCTAGTATCTTACAACGTAATCCACTTTTAAATTCCTCAAGCTTATTCCTACTAAGTAGGAGAAAAGGCAGCAACCTCCACACAGAAAACTCCTTTCCCTTGTCCTCAAAACTTCACGAGGTAAGCACGAGCTCTCGAGACTGCCTTAAGCTGCTTAGAGGGAAGCGGGCTGGTAGAGGAGGAGGATCCCAGCCGCGTAGCACATCTTTTCGACTACCCAGTTTTCCAAAGAGGATGCTTTGTTGTTTCGACTCACCAGGAGGGGCCGGAGATTTAGCTCAGTGGTTCTGGCGCCTGCCTCGCAAGCACAAGGTCCTGAGTTCAATCCCGGTAACCACATACAATGCTGGGCATGGTGGCTCACGCCTGTAATCCCAGCACTAGGGAGGCAGAGAGGACTGCAAACTACACTGGCCGTACCTAGAGAAACCGAGAACACAGCTACTCCGGCTCTGGCAGTTGAGTGGCTTCTGCGGTTCAAGGCGAGGTACGCCCCCTGCGCGCTGATTGGTTGGTCTGTGTCTCTGCGGCCCCCGCGGGCTCTCTCCTTTGACCTCGATTTCAAGCCCTGCGCTGTGCTGCGGTTGGGTAGGCTTCCCTGACGCTTAAGTTCTGTTCGCCCAATGAGGGGCGAGCTTCGCGAGCGCTGTCGGGAAAGGCTGTTGCCTATATAAACGGCTCACGGGGCGTTCCTTCACGTTTCTGTAGCAGTTCGCGTAGTGGGAAAAGGTGAGGTAGGAGGGCGGTAGCCCTAGTTGAGACTGCATCTCAGGGACAATGGCGGAAGGAGATAATCGCAGCACCAACCTTCTGGTGAGTCCCAGCGCCCTGTCCTAAGGGAACCGAGCCGGGCCTCCCGGCTTTACTGGCCTCAGGAGGTTGGGTCCGGTACTGGGCCCGGCTCTCCTCCCGCGGTTTCCCGTACAGGCGATGAGGCCTGATCCCGAGTCTTAGGTTTGGTGGTGGTCACTAGTCTTGTCGACCTCTGGCATACCTGACGAGGGTGTACGACGGTGCCAGGAGGGCGCGTGACTAGTCATTTCAACTAGGGATTGAGGAGGAAGCGGGAGAAGGGGCACTGTGGCAGAAAGAACCTGAGCTGCAGCTGGGGCAGAGGCTGGCCAGGAGGCGGACCAGCGTTTTCTGGTCCAGGCTCTTGCTGTATCCAGGTTCTCCTTGGATTTTTAGCTTGATGTGCCTTCCTTGTTTTGGGGTGGTTTCCCTCTCACCCACCCACCCCTTCAAAAAAAAAAAAACATGGGCAGAGGAGGAGGGTCTGAAGCTATTGCCAAGAAGTTGTTAGTGATAGTACAACTTACCACGTAAGGAAGCTGCGAGCTCATTGCCAGGTAGTGGAGAAGGGGTTCCGCAGAAAAGACAACAAACAGGAGAACCTGGCTTGGCTGGAGTTTGGAGGGGAGTTGGTCACGGAGGACTGGAGACAGTTTTGGAATACTCATGGAGAATGTGAGGGAAGTGCGTGAGTTAGTGTCCTAGGCAGACAAATTTAATTAATTACCACTTTAACTGCACTATTTAGGCAAAAACGAGATATTCTTGTGCTTTCACCATTACATTTCTCCAGAAAAACGCAGGCCACATACAAGAAATGAAAAGAGAAACAATTTAATTTTTGGCTTTTGGACTCCCAAGAACACAAACGCTGGTGAATTAAGTGGCTACAAAGCAGTTTTGATTGTGCATGATTTTCATTTTGCATAGCTTTTTAGAATTGTATGGCTTGTTTCCTTGCGCGCGTGCGCGCGCGCGCACACACACACACACACACACACACACACATACACACACGTGTCCCTTTGTCGCTAGCCACCAGCATGACTCCTTTTAAGAGGATTAATTAAGATACAAAGAAGTTGCCTAACTGCTATTGAAATGATGGAACCTGGCACAAAGCTCCCCTTCCCAGCTCAGCTCACCTTTTCAGCAGAGAATGATATAGAGAACAAGGCCATTTATATGTCACAGGTTCCTCATCTGTAAAGGATAGTAACAACATCTTCCTTTTGGAGTTTTTGGGAAGATAAAATTGAAATATAAATATGTTAAATGCTTAAGCTTTCCAGCAAATATTTATTTCTTATCTAATTTTAAATTATAAGAATAATAAGTTATATTGATTTCTTATTTTAAATTCCTTGTTTTCTTAGTATTAAGCACTGATATAAAGTAAAAAATACTGGGGTCATCTTAGTGATCATTGTGGTACATGTACAATCTTCCTTTTTTTTCAGTTTTTTGAGACTAGATCTCATTTTGTAGTTTAGACTGACCTTGAACTCACTGTGTATCCCAGGCTGGTCTTGACCTTGT
>PVIC010008416.1:15872-48377 GCA_004025085.1 Thryonomys swinderianus | reverse complement strand
TTCCCACAGGCTTCAGCAGTGTCTGTATAGACATGGAAGTTATTGTACCAGTTCTAAAAACACAGTGAACACTATATAACAAATTCCACCCCATGGGACCCTTAAATACAAATTATTTCAACACACAGTCTGTTGTGCTAATGTATTGGCATAGGATTAAGGAAGTTGCTGAAGAGTATATACACTTCAGAAAAAAAAATGTTTCCATACCCCTTAAATGAAGGGCTTAAGTGAACATTAAATAACGCATGTAAACTTTTCACATCTTAGACTTTAAAATTTTTGTTATGATTCCCCATGTTCTGTGACCTGTTCAACATTCAACTTGTAAAATCATCTTAAGTATCACTAATAAGAATAAATTTTGACCTGGCAGAAAGATGAAGCAATCTCTTAATTCAGCAGGTTTTTTAAAAATTTTATCATTGAGGTTATAATAGATACACATGTTCTCTCTTACACATACTGTTGCCAAAGAATTATACATTTCCATGTATGGAAATTATCTTGCTATATCAAGCCTATTTCAGTAAGATCTTGTTCTATTAACTGCTTTAAAGCTTATAGTCTGTGAGAAACTACACAAACTGCTAGCTTATTGTCACCTTGCTCATTTTGCCCCCTCTCAAGTTGGTGTGCTATGTAGACAGTTAAAGGAACCAGATACAGGGTGGTTGATTGCAAGCAGGTGCCTTATTGCAGGCTGACCCAGATGACCATAGCTTTCCCGGGTACAGACTCACTCTGGTGCAGTACTCCAGGTTTAGGCAGAATGCCTAATAACCGCTGGACACAAACTAAACTCTAGGTATGTGCATTTTTATTGCCAAAGGCCAGGCCTACCTTGTCCAAATTCTGTACATGTATGTTTATTTTTTAATCCTTGCTTAATTCCAGTTGGATTTGTGGCAACTCATAGCATGAGCCAAGCATAGCATGAGACCTGTTAGTTGAGGATAAACACTCATGTGTTTTGGGACAGAGTTTTTCTGCAGAATTAAGCAGCTGTTAGTTGCTATAGTTTGGCAATAACTATAGCTCTGTGCTTTCTGGAAGCCATAGTCAAAAGAGAAACATGATGAGTTGTATAGGAATAAAAACAATATTATAAAAGGCAAAAATACTTAAAATGAGCATTTTTTCTGGTACAAAAATTCTAGGAGAATTTATCATATGCATCCTTATATAAGGGACGTTAAACACCAGAATAAGAAATGTACTTAATTTTAGAGAAGATGAATATCCATTGTTTATTTGGTCATTTATTATATCAACCTTCAAAGAAATGTTAGGGTATGGTATCTATCTAATATAACCCTCTATGCTTATCCCAGTGTAATAATGAAATCCTTTTAGTTCTAATCTGCAGGTAAACTAATATGATGAAAAGCTAAAATTTATAAATTTTTTTAAAATGCTTAACTGTAAATATAGCAAATTAGAACAAATGAGTTTACAAGTGGTTATAGAGGTGACCAGCAATTGCTTGTATAAGCTGCGTAACAGCTCGTCCTGGAGACCTGAGTACCCATCAACATCCAACAGCTTTTCAGCAGAATTGCTTCAGCAAGGACATTTCAAAGTGGACCCTCATAAACATCCACTATGACAGCAGGAAGTCTGCCATCCCCTACTTCCTCTCTCTATAGATTTCATGAATTGGGCTCTTTCACATTTCTTTTAAGAAAAGAATTTCTAGTGCCTTAAAAAAGTTTATTTTGTAATATATAGTACATATTTTCATACTCCTATGGCAATTTATATTTATTTTAGAAAATAAAGATTTACAAAAGGAAATACAATTAAAATCACTTATATTCTTACTGACTTTATTAATAACTTGATAATTGGTTTTATCCAATATATATGTATGAATATGTATACATGCACAAATAAATGTATACACTTAAATATATACATGTATACATGTGCATATAAATGTACTTTTCAAAATTTTTTTTGAGAGAGGGTCTTGCTTTGTAGTTTAGGCTGGCTCTGAGCTCATTATGTAGTCCAGGCAAGCCTTGAACTCAGCAATCCTCCTGTCTCTGCCTCCTGAGTGCTGGGATTACAGGCGTGAGCCACCACGCCCGGCACAACTTTTCAAATTTTTAAGTAACTTGGAGTTTGTAGCTCAAAAATTTATAGCAAATATTTTTCATGACATTCAGTACTATGTCATATGAACTTGACATCATTTTTTTTAACCAACCTTTTGATTTGTGTATGATTTTTAATGTTATTGAAAAGATAATTGTTATAACTAGATGTAAGGATTTTTAATTATATAGCTGCCTAAATTCAGGTTAATAGTAAGGCTAAAATTTTAAGATAATTGAGAGATCTGTCCAGATTGCCTTCTGGAAGATTAGTGTCTTTTTCTGCTTCACCAACAATGTGAACAAGACATTGTTCACTCACATCTCCACCACTACCCTAAATGATGTTATTCACTGCTAATCTGATAAACTAGTTCCATTTCACTCTGGTTTATATTTTTCCAAAGAAAAACACTTTATGTTCATGTCTTTATTTATTAGTGTTTCTTCTTTGGTCAAGCATTTGTTTGTACCCTCTGTCCTTTTTCCCTCTGTTGAAATGCTTGTCTTTGTAATGTTGTATTTTAGTTGCATTTATCTGTTAAGAAAACTAACCTCATGGCTACTATACAGACTATAAATATTCTCCAATGTATACTTGTATCTTTTAAACATTTCTTGATTGGATAGGTCAGGGATCATGAGGATACAAACCTTTTCAAGTATTATGTAGTTGTTTTATCTTGTAGAATTGTCTGATTTTAATTTTGTACCACAATCCAACAGAATTTGTCTTGATATGAGTGTGGGGCATAGTAGGGATTTGATTTTCTTCCCAGGTAGAAAACTATTTGTCTAAACAATCATCAACTCTTATCTGTGAATTTCAAATGTGTACATGTGTATGTATATGTATGTTCAGGACTTTCTTATTCCACTGAGCTTTTTATCTTCACTGCTTTAATTATTTCAGTTTCTTGGTTCATTTTAATATCTAGCAGATCATTCTTTCACATCCCTCTGCATTTTCAGAAGTTTCTGTATTCACATATTTATTATTCCAGATGGGCTTGAAAATAAATTTGCTAATAAATTTTCCAAACATAAAAACACTTTGGGATTATGATTAGGGGTGCATTAAATTTTTAGGTTAATTTGAAGGAAAGTGATATTTTTATAACACTGACTCCTCCAAACCAGGAATGTTACGTCTCTCCATTTATTTGAGTCATATTTTATGACTCTCAGTAAATTTTTATAGTTGTAGTCACACTAAACCTAAAAATTACTTAAGGATCTTTTTAACAACCTTGTATTTGAGAAATAATGAGCAGGAACTTCTTCCATTATAGTTTCAAACTGATTATTGTTTGTATGCATACATCTAGGATTCATCAACCTATTTAGTTTGTCCTCTGTAGTTGTTAAATACAGAACTAGTACTGATGTATAGAACCGGGATTGATGGGTAGAAGTCAGAACAGACTGTTAGGTCTGTGAGGGATTTATTGGTGCCAACAATGTGACTGAAGCATGCTATGCACTCGAAGTGTATCTTTTAAGCAGCTCAAAGAATTATTCTAGATCAACAAGGGGAAATATGTTCCAAATCTGAACAACGTACTGCTTTGTAAGGAAGAAACTGATTGACAGGGCAGCAGTAAGTGCTTCTGCTCCTGGCAGTGTTCCTGGAGTTCCTGTATATTGTACGGTCAGGAAATTCCACAGCAGACCCATACTTGACTAAATGATGTACCTACCGTATATTATATTAATCTATAACTTCATTTTTCTAGCTATTAAGTTAATAAAGACACATAGACCTAAGAATTGCCACATCCAGAGGAATGTGGTGGATATGAGTTGGTTTGGGGTCCCCGCCTCCCTCTCTCATTTTCACTGCAACGGGATCCTGATGTTTCCTAGGCACCCTCACACATGTGCACAGCACACACACATGGATGACATCTGATTGTCTTACCTGTCATTACATTAAAGAAACATAGACAACTGAAGCCAGGCCAACTACACACTCTTTCCTTCAGATGTGAAACTGTGGGAGGATGTATAAAGGCTATTTGTCCTTTCCAGTAGTAGAGCCCTGTTAAGACTTTCTGTCCTTGCCTCCATGTCCTGGAAGCTGTCTGAGAGCTGGCATGCTTCCTTACAACAACTTTCTTTCTGTTTATGGTGGCTGGAGTTGGCTTATGTTGCTTACAAACAAAGAAACCTAAATGGTATGAGGAGAAAAATAACTCACATGCTATTTTAACAGAAGAAACAGCATAACCTGATAACAGATTAGAAGGAAAGTGAGGTTCGATGGCAGCATAGCCTCTAGCCAAGGATACCTGGGACCATCTTCCACCAGGTGCATACTTAAAGGCAAACAAAAAGAATCAAGCTGGAAGACAGTTTGCGTAGCAAATTATCCTTGTCATTTTAGTTTCTTATCAGATTCATTATGAACACTTCAGTAGTAGGGAGATTCACTCATCACCACATCTCTGCTTTCACTTTTAGTTGATACTAATTTGATGATGATCATTTGATTTATTTTGATCATATTTTACTTCAAGGGCCACATTTGCTGCCCCTTCATCTCAGTCTCTTGGAAACTGCACCTGCAAATGTTCAGTAGTCAGACAGAAGAATTTGGCTTCGTGGAAACAAGTGGCTTTTAGACATGTAAATGAGGGTTGGCATTTCTATTACCCAGCAGTCTGATTTTCTGCTATTAGAAATATACAAGTACAGTTGGAGAAAATTTTTATCTGGGAAGACTGGGCAGAATAGAAAATGCAAACAAGACTTTCCAAGGGCTGATAATGTGTTCATAAAACAGACTTTAGGGACTCCTTACAAGCTAGGAGCGCTTGAGAGGAAAGACTATACCTGTATGTGTCCGCCTTGCTTATCGAATCAGCCACTGAGGGTTTCTGGCTCTTCAGCTGACTTTCTGGGGACTGGAATAAGTCTTTCTATTAATTGGTATCTCATTTTCTTTACTGCTATGGTGGAAAATAGAAAACAATAGATACAGAATAATGGAAAATAATAGATACAGAATGTGGCTTTTGAGTAAATCCATGACCTAGAGATATTCTCCCCATGGGTTACCTTGTATACATTCCTTCTTGATTTCTGACCAGGTAGAATTTTTCTTGTCCAGAGGCCTATTTTCTAAAAAATCATTAGGTTACTGGCTCATTATTTTAAATTGAATATTGAAAATAATTTAGCAGTATTATATGTAGCATAATCTGAAACAGGATTGAAAGAAGCTGCTTTACAGCTTCTAGAGAAATCAAAAAACACAGTTGGACAAGCTGTTTGAAAACTCATTTTTATAATCTATCTCCCAGATAAGACTTTGGGGGTCAGGTTTTTTTTTTTTGAGACAGGGTCTCGCTTTTGTAGTTCAGGCTGGCCCTGAGCTCACCATGTAGTCCAGGCAAGCCTCGAACTCAGCAATCCTCCTGTCTCTGCCTCCCAAGTGCTGGGATTATAGGCGTGAGCCACCACGCTCAGCTAGGGGGTCAGGTTTTTGACAGAAGCAAACTTTTAGGGTCTGTCATTAAACACTGAAAGTGTAAGACTTCTAATGGAACAGTTATGCCCCTGATTTCCTTACATTCAGGCCCTCCTGCTATGGAAGAAGCTTCCATTTTTAGTTTTTGGGGGACCAAGTTCAGGTTAACTGGAGACAAAGCAAGGGAACAGGGTCATTACTATGGCTCATTTTCTCATGCAAAAGCTTCTCATACAAAATGTTAGACCATATAGGCAACTGTCTACTCAGCTTAGAACAATTTCCATCTAAGAAAACAAACATATAAAAACATGAATGGAGCCGGGCATGGTGGCTCATGCCTGTAATCCCAGCACTCGGGAGGCAGAGGCAGGAGGATTGCTGAGTTCGAGGCTTGCCTGGGCTACATAGTGAGCTCAGGGCCAGCCTGAACTACAAAGCGAGACCCTGTCTCAAAAAAAAACATGAATGGAAAAAAGCCTGATTACTAAGTAATGTTCTTAGGCTCTTTAATCTGATTCTAAAAAGTAAAAGACTGAAAAATATTTAAATATAGGAAGGTAAAAACAAGTAACATTCTAGCCCCTCACCTAGAAAATTGATCAAGAGGTCCGAGACAAGGAAGCTATCAGTACATACTTATTGCTCACAACGTGAGCAGTAAAATTCCCTCAATCCCATTACCCAGGCATGCTCTCTCACTGTTCTGTAGTCACAAAGGCTCGATTCCGCTGTGAAGATTAGGAAGAACAGACACATTGGAAACTCAAACCTGTGTATCTGTCAGGTTTGTTCATGAAAGGCTCTTGTGCACTGAGTAAGCAGTCAGAAGAAGGGCAACTGGGAAAGTCTTTTTAGCAAAAGTCAAGGAAGAAAGATTATTTTCAAATGAAACAAACGTCACTAAATATATTGGAACTTCAACATGATCTGTGTAAGGAAATTGGCTCATTACTTCTCATCTCTATGGTCTCTCAGACTGGCAAAAATTGGTTGAAACTCTTAAGAAGGTTTTCAGCTCAGAAGTGACAGTATTCCACTTGGCTCACTACTGATGCTCTGCATGAGTGGATGAGAAATATGTCTGGAACTCCCTAAATAACCTAAGACGCTAAGAGGGGGCTTAGTTTGAATTGTTTTTCAAAAGAAACTTGGCCAGTTTCAGCTTCTTAGTCCATGTTGTCAGACAACATCTCTTAGTTTAAAACTGCCCTTGCTTCTATATTGATAGGACCATGCAAATCCAACTTACCCAACAGTTCACCGATAAATGAGGTGCAGTGGGTACTCTTCAAAATAAACACGGAAGCTTAAAATATTAGCCATAGAAATAGGCACCCCAAGTCCTCAGGGGACTAGTTAACCAGCACACTGAACCAAGGGCAAACATGCAATGAAGGTGTCTCATAAACACAGGTGTGGAGTACATCTCTTCCTATAATAACTCATTAAGTCACACCTGCAGTTCCTTCAGCCAAACTGCTCTTCATTTCAATATTCTAGCAACTTGCATATGTAGCTAAAGCAGTGGACAAATTTACCCCTGCTTTCTTCACTATAAATGTTTTCAGTTATGATTTAACATCTCTTCATGGTGCCAGAAGGGAAATCAAAAATTTTCCTTTTTTTTAGAACCCATGTTCTGCATAGCCATCTAAAAACTTATCAGATGACATAAATCACTAAGATACAATTACATAGAAAAGGAACACAAAGATAACTCCCAGGTCCCTAAATCAACTGGATCGATAGGGGAATACAAGTGAATGAATAAAAGCAGTAGAACGAGAAGCCCAAGAATTAGTTCACTCAAGGACCTATGAGATGTCCCACAGTGTGCAGTGTCCACAGGGGAAGGGACAGCAACCAGCTGAGCTGCACACTGGAATGAAATAGGTGGCTAATTGATGAAAGTGCATTAGCAGATCCCAAAGAAATATAAAGTCAAAGATGCTTTGCCTAATGAATTCTAAAATCTAGGGTGAAATGCTAGGAATCTAAATGAAAAATAGCTTCAGTCTTTCCCAGGTCTCAGATTACTTTTTATAAGTACTTGTTACTGTATTAGCACAAATTTACAGAGGAGACTTTTATTGTTAGATGGAAATTTATAAACTTCACACACATAGATATAGAAAACACTTGAATGGATGTGTACAGCCTGAACAAAAGAAGCTAAAAATAAGAACATGGGTTCATACTATTTTCTATATTTATATCCATATAGCTCATAAACTTGTGATTAATCTCCCAACTATCAAGTTGCCAAATCTGGTGAACTAGACAGTAATTGTACTCTTGGAAACTTGGATTCTTTCATATTCCCTGAAGGAGTTTTTTCCATTTCAAATCTTTGACTTCTCCATTCCAGGTTCACTTGCAGTGGCAGTAGGAAACCTGTCAGCAATGTCTCTTTGCACTAGATCAAGAATAAATAAAAGTGTAGCATGAAAAAATAACCCATCAACTTTAAAGCCCCTCAGAGTCCCATCTGAGAGCAAGACACATTTTTTCCTTTCTTATTCTCTTTCTGTGTTCTGATATGATCAATATTTTCTGTCTAAAAATGCAGTATTCTGCAGCCTTAGAAACCTCTCAAGTCTACATTTAATGTCAAAGAAAATCATGCTTCGTGTGACAGATGCCTACTTTCCTGCTTCTGCATCTGAAGCCTTCATAAACTTTTAATGAGGAAAAAAACCTGTGTAATCATGTTATCAGTAATAGACTGTAAATGACAATTGTTTGGAACAGGACATTTAGATATAAGAAGAGAGTGGAACTTATCACTTATCAATCCATATAAATGTCTATTTGTATGTAAGGGTCAAAAATCTCCCCATGTTCTCTCTTAGGAGCAAATATATATATTTTTGAAATAGAAACTAATTTCCTTGACAAACCCACATTTGATCACCTGATGTTTGCTGGGCAGGGTTAGGGACAAAGAGAAAGATAGTGGAGACAACCCTTAGAGCAAACTGGGCTGATAGTCAATGAACCATTGGACAGAAAGTCAAGATGGGTCTGCATGAAATTCTTCCATTCTGTCTTTGCAGACCATAGGCCTTGAAGCAATGAAAAAACTGAGACAGGTATATCACAGATATTTAAAGTTGGAAAGTTCTTAGAGGTTATCTAGAGCAATATTTCACACAGCTTCTTTGGCAAAGAATAAAGTAGCTCTCTCACATGTTATATGCTTGTGTTCATTTGTTCAACACAAAGATAATAATTTACTTTAGAAAATACAAAAATGCTGGTTCAAATGATGAAGTTTTCATACTTCCTTCTAGCTTTCAGTGAATTTCTTCTACATGCCAATTTGAAGGCCATTACTGCAGACCACCTCCCTGACAGTGAGGCAAAATCAAAACGCCACACAACAAACTTAATTGAGCAAGTCATCTGAATATCTCGGTGTGGATAGTAGGTCTCCTGCTTTCCAAGGTAGTACATTTTGTTTTACCTAATTTACAAACACACACTGAACCTTGATCATGTAAGGAAACACATGCATACAATATGTTTTTTGAGAGGATAAAAAAGTAGAAACCATGGAGAACTGTGCAAATGGCATTAATTGTTCTATGAAAACTGATTTCCCTGGAAACAATTTACTTACCACCAGAATCATTGTTTCTCTAAAATGATTATAGGCCTTTTCATGCTGTTTCCTACATTTCTTTGCTTGCCAATTAACAAATTGCACTGTGTACTACTTTGAGGTTTCTCAAAACAGTGATTTTAGCTAGTGTCAAGAAATGCTGGTTTTAGTTCTTGTTGAAAACTACATGAATGAGTCCCTCGACCCAACTTTTTGGGAATTTTACCCACCACTGAAAGGGACTTTTATGCACTAACGTGAATCAGATATTCTTATTATCTCTGGGCCACTTCTTGGTTTCTTTCAAAGCTCCTTATTATTTTGAATCCCAGATAGTTTTGACGTGCTGCACTCCAGGTTAACAGAAACGTTTGTACATAATTCCATTAATTCCTGCCACAAAAGTTTTAGCCCAAGATCTTGCATACGATGTAGCAGTTGTACTCTATGGCTGTTTTATCAGCAGAGATGGAAAAAGAATAATATTTTAGGCCAGGAGTGGTGGCTCACACCTGTAATCCCAGCACTTGGGAGGCAGAGACAGGAGGATTGCTGAGTTCAAGGCTTACCTGGGCTACATAGTGAGCTCAGGGCCAGCCTGAACTACGAAGCAAGACCCTGTCTCAAAAAAAAAAAAAAAAAAAAAGAATAATATTTTATTTGTCTTAGAAAAGAAAGTGAAAAAAAAATGTTTTCCCAGCAAAGAAGGAATATGATAAATTTTTCGTACATCTAACTTTTTATGGTTTCTGGGACTAATGAAAAGTGTATTTACTTCAGTACTTAAAATAGTTCGACAGTCATAACGTTTATTAGTTTTTCCCCTAAGCTTCATATTAGAAAAGATTATAATTAATTCAATTATTTATTTCTTTATCTATGATAAATTCAAGCCCAAGGTGTGCCAGGAAAACAACTGTTTCTCAGAGAAATACCTGTCTCCTACCCCCCTGCCCCACTTGCTTATATTGAATTCCTTATTCCTGAACCTTCACTCCCCACTTCATTTTCTTATCTCTGAAGACTCAAATGCCTCTGCATCCTTCAAGAAAACTCTTCCCATCCCTCTCCCACTTTCCCCAGCCAGAAAGAAACTACTCCGTCTCTAGATCGCTATTTTCTTGTCAGTCAGTACATCCTACCTGGCATCAGATGTCTTTGTACACATGTCATCTCTGTTAGGAGATGTAAAGTGGCTTGACGTCTAATACTAGGTTTATTCATGCTTGTGTTCCTCATATCCATGACTGGTGCTTTATTCACGTTAGATCTCAATAGATAAATAGCAACTGAGTGAGTAACAGATACTCATGCAACTCATGAGAGTCTGGTACTTTAAATGTAGCGTTGCTAAGAATTTTTTTCGTCTCAATTACTAGGAGTAAGGAATACATTTTAATATCCATTCCTTGATGCAAAAATGAAGGGAAAGAGGAGGCAATAAAAAGTCATTAAAGGGGATTGAATGTGTGCAGGAGATATGAGTTCATCACCTAGCAACTTTTGTAACAGGGGATGCTGTGTTTATCCCTGAAAATAGTTTCTCCATTCCCTCTTTTCATTCCTTCTTCCTTTCATCTATTTCTAATAATTATAGCAAAGCCATATGTTTACTTATTAGTAGTATGCTTAGTTTGGAAAGCATTCTACTATTAATATTGTTTTATATTCAAGCAGATCTGTGATGCAAGTGGGTGCTATTAAATGTGAGAATTGAGTTTGTAAATGGTAAAATCATTGGCCAGCATCACCCATGTTATACCTACAGCCCTGGCCAGAGAACGGCAGCCTGAGAGAAAAGGACACCTAAGAGACCACAGGAGCTGGCAGCTCTGTTATTTTACAACTTTTAATAATCTTACTGATGCAGTCTATATTTTTGCATTTTCTTTTATCCGGTGGGGTTTTTTTTTACATCTTTACATGACTTAGACATGCTTCTATTTCTCTTGCATAGCTTCTTAAATAACCCAGTTGCTCTCACAATTATTTCTGAGAAGGAAGGCTGAGACAGGAAGATCATCACAAGTTCAAGGCCAAGCTGGGTTACATACACAGTTCAAGGCCATCCCATACATAATGAAACCTTATCTGAAAAAAAAATAAAAGGTTTCTTTCCTAGTAAAATACATGTAGCTATACATTTTCTTCTAAATAACCACTGATTTTTATTCCATTGATTTTCATAGGGAATGTAATATTCATTAACTCATTTATTTCTAAGTAAGCTAAGATTTTTAATTTGATTCTATCATCAGCTCCAGCTTTATTTATAATTTATTTAAAAATCTCCAATTAATTTCTAATTTTACATGTTGGCCAAATAACCTGACAACAATGTGTGACATTGTTTTCAAAGGATGTGATATGTTTGCTTTTGGGGGAAATTTCGTGACTCTGCATTATCAATTAGTATTATCTGTATTATCAGTTTTATTCCATGTAATTTATTTCATATTTTAATATTGCTAAAATTAAAAGGAAATAACAAGATAGAGAAAAATTTAAAGTTCTTCGTATATCCTAGATGATAATTGTCCTTTTAAACTAAAATCACTGTACTTTATAGAAGCACATTTACTCTGGAAAGACAGAATAAAAAATGTAAATATAATTTTAAAACATTTTTCATGTAGTAAAAGACATTTATAAGACAGTGACAGGGGGTAACAAATTGTGTGTGGCTCCTTTAGTGCTCTCCTCTACTTGGCCCGAATTGCCAGTCAAGAATGAGCTGCTTCTGCACAGAGAAAGGAACTGCCCACAGAGTCAGGAGATAACCTACAATGCTGGAAAACATTTTTACCAGCTGCTCCCCAGATTTGTCTGAGGACTACTGTCTAGAATATATAGAGCTTTAAGATGCCTACATTCCCAAATTCAAAGACACAACTCAAAAATGGGCATCTGATATGAATAGATATTTCTCAGATGAAGAAGTAAAAAATAGCAAATAAACATATGAAAAGCTGTTCAACATCACTGGTCATTAGAGAGAAGCAGATGCAAACAACACTAAGATTCCATCACCCTCCAATAAGAATGGGTGCTATCAAGAGGACAGCCAACAACAACTCCTGGCAGAGCTGTGGAGAGAAAGGAACAGTTCTCCACTGTTAGTGGCAATGTAGACTGGTACAGCTGCTGTGGAAGTCAGTGTGGAGATTCCTCAAAGAACTAGGATTATAGGTCCCATTTGACCATGCTAATTCTCCTGGGTATCTTTCCAAAAGAATTAAAGTATCGTACCACAGCGATATATGTGCACCTATGTTTATAGTGGCACAGATTGTAATAACTAAACCTTGAAAACAGCTCAAATGCCCATGAGCTGGAGACTGGAGAAAGATTTTTTTTTTTTTAGTAAAATGGAGTACTGTTCATCTATAAAGAATGCGGATAAATTAGAGACAAATTTTAGCCAAATCAATGCACTTTGAGGCCATACTTTCAGGTGAAATAAATAATACATAAATGTATAAATACCATACAGTTTCTCTGATATGAAAAACTGCAAGAGTAAATAAGGACCAAAATGTAGAATAGATATGTAAAATAGGTTGTAAAGGTGCAAAAGGGTGGGGGAAGAAGGAAGGAGGGTAGGGCAAAGGAAAGAAGGAAAGGAAGAAATATGAGAAAAGAAGGAAGAAACAAAAACAAAATTTTTGTAAGTAGGAGGAGGAAGGGAAAGTATTTGAGTTAAAAACAAAAACCAACATATATCATGTACAGGTAAAAATCCCCAAAGATGAATGTGATTATAACATATAAAATGTACCAATAAACTTAAAGGGAAAAAAAGAATAAGGCAAAATTCTTTTTAGGACTATACACTAAGGTTAAGGCCAAGCCACAGCAGAGGTTAGTTGATGCACTCTAGCAGGATTTGCACAGTCTTGCTTTTTGATGCTGATCCCTGGACGAAAGCACAAGAATCTTCTGATAGTATGAAAATCTGGCATTGGAGGCCTCACCCCAAACCCACCATCCCAAGACCTAAGGGATGTAGTAAAGGTTTGCATGTGTATTAATATTCCAGGAGCACTGGCTAGGGTTCTGAAGGCTTTCTTGCCTGACCCAGGTTACTGGGCCACACTTCATCTTCCTAGTGGGGTCTAGTAGCTTCTGATGTATGGAGAGAATAGCAACAGAGGCTGTAATTAGTACAGCCCAGGAATTTCAGGACAGGTGAGGTGAAGTGTGAAAAACAGCTCTGAGTGGGAATAAAGAGGAAGTGGGTTCCTGAAGGGGAGCTGTACCTGTAACTTGGGCAAAAACAGCCTACTTCATTATCTATGATCTTTCATTGAATATCTATGGTTTGGTAATTCTGAGACATTCGATTTTAGGGAGAAGACATTTTGAGTTTGTCTTTAAACTTCATATCTTATTTGAAAAAAGTGAGTTTTTAATGAGTAGAGTATATGGTAAAATATGTTCTTAAATTTTACAGGAGTTATCTGTGTAAAATTGAAAAAATATTTGAAAATCTATATATTTTTGTCTATACTTATTCTATACTTATTGAAAATTTTGGCTACCTATATTCAAAATGTCAAGGTTTCATTTGGTATCATCATTATTTATTTGTTCTGAACTTGAATAAAAGAAGAGTATACTGAGATGTTAATTCTGGTGGATTAAGGAAATAATGGATACAAACATGAGAGACTCATGGAATTGGAAGAAATCCAAACTTCTACTTGGTGGAAAGAATCCTTTCTATAATGGCAGATTCAACTCAAACATTTCAAGTGATTGGGGAACTGGACTTCCAGGAACTTTTCATACTCCAAAGTAGCCACCTCACTGTATTTTGCAATTATGAGAATGCTGTTATAATAATGTATGTTAATATTATGAGGCATTAGAAGACAGAAACCTAAAGTGTGACTCTTTAATGGTTCTAATTCGTAACCCAACCCCCGCATGTCAGTCTGAAGGCTCAAACTTACCACACTTTTAAGATCCACCAATACCAACCTCAGGCAAGTTGGCAAGGGTGAGTCCAGTGCTCTGAGAGTTAGATAATGCCTCCACACCACAGGTGCCTCACATCATTCTGGTTGTAACTTGAAAGATACAAATTCCCAAATAGCAGATGTGTCAGAGGACCATCAAAGTTTAGCATGCGAACAGCCCCACAAGAATCCCAGTCAGGACACAGCCAAAGAGAAACCACCCGGCTGTGGCAGAGTTGAATGTAGTGCACAGGTGATGGAAAGTTGAAAGAATAAGAGGGCCGTTGATGAAACAGATGGGGCAGTAGTTACACAAAGCACGTGTAAACACTAAATGGAGCAAGTACAGGAGCTCTAGCACAGAAACTGCTGGGCTACGACCCAGACTGCTAAGAGCCCTGTCTGTTGCTGCTTCCTCTGAGGGGCATCATGTGCCTGGTCTGATGGGTGTGAGGGAAACAAAACAACATACAGGGCTGGAGATTTACCTTAAGTGGTACAGTGTCTACCTGGCAGGCACAAGGGCCCAAGTTTGATCCATGGTACCGAGAAAAAAGAAAGAAAAGAAAAAACAACATACAAAGAAGTGAGAGCTGAATGTCAGAGCTAGCTGAAGAACAGTTGCTGAGATGCAACTGACAGAGAGAGCGGGCGAATAGGAAGAAGTGGGTTCTTCACTCCCTGCCTGTGTTCTGTTCTCCATCTGGGCAGATCTCGGCAGCTCTGACCATGAAAAGTGTGGCTCCAAGAGCCCCAGCACGGGGATGCCAGGGCCCAGAAAGTAGGGTGAGTTCAGAAGTGGGACGCTAGTTTGACAGTGGCATGAGAGCACTTTCTTGACCTCCTCCTCTTTCGTACATGTGACTGTCTGAGGTCTGGAGTATTTAAGAGATTCGTCTAGGGCCCCACATCACCGTGGCACCACTACTAGCAGACACAGTTGTGTAAAAATTTAATGTCCATTAATGTGTACATCCCAAAGTCAGAAATCTGTCAACTTTGAATCTATTTCTCTGGCAGAGAATTTTATAGATACAAGAGCTCGCCACCCTCCTTGTGTGCAAAGTACATATATTCCAAGACCCTGAGTCTAAGTCTGAAATTATTAATCTTGCTAAACTTTATGTATATTGCCTTTTTTCCTGTACATACTGCTGAAAATGTTTAATTTATAGATTAAACACAGTAAGAGATTAACAACAATGAGTAATAATTAAACAGAACAATCAACATGCTGTATTAAAATTATGTAAAACCTATGATTATTTCTGGAAATTTTTATTATTTATGTCTGGAAATTTCCATCCAATATTTCCAACTACAGTTGTTTGTGGGTACATGAAACTACAGAAGGTGAATCTGTAGATAAGGAGGCACTACTGTAATAGATGTATTCAGATGAGACATTTTCAAACTATTGTGGCTTGTAAAAGTCATACTAATTATAGTAATTTGTGTGACTTAATTACCAAGCTATAGAATTATGATTATGTATACTAATATTAGAGATGAGATCAACTTTGTTGTTATGTCTTAATTACAACACCAAGCACTTGGCCACGTGTGTGCTGTCTTCATGGTTTGTTGTTCATCTGATGTGTCCATAGACACAAGTCTCCAAGAGTATACAGCAGGAATGTTGCATGTCAGTGCAATATGGGAGACAAGGAATGAAAACCAACAGAGCAGTTATGAAACGCATCATCACCTGACAAGTCCAGTGATCTCAGATTGTAATCTTCATCACCAGCCTTCTATTTTACCAGAATATCAGATGATATTTTTAGATGTCTTGAGATCACCCAAAAACATTCAAAGATGATCTAATGAAGGCAGAAAACCACAAAGTCTGAAAGTTTGAATCTCAGCTGTCCATTCTCAAGATGACCCTGAGTCAATGACTGTAAGTGTCATGCTCAGTGGGACTGCAAATGTTTAGTTACTCATTTAACAACTACCCATGGAGTCCATACCATTTGCCCAGAACTGCTATGAGTTATAGACCAGTGAATCCTTGTGCCCAGAACTGCTAGAAGAGTTAAACACCTTCTGTTCTTAAGGAATTCTACACTTCAGTAGAGGAAGGTAGAAAATAAACACGTAAGCTCAGAAAATGTTAAGTGCCAGTAAATAACATAGGCAAAAAGTAAAATAAGAAAGCAGGCAATGATGAAGGGGCTAATTTTTATAGAATGAAGAGACATGTGTCTGATAATATAACATCCCAACAAATATCTGAAGAAAAGAGAGGACGTGTGGATATCCGAAGAAACCTTCTAACAGCAGCACGTGGAAGTCTGAAGACCCAGTGGTAGAACACACTTAGTGACAGCAGTGTGATAAGAGAGGAGGCCAGAGAGCTGTGGGGAGAGGAACTGGAAGTGGGACTAAATTACAAAATTTAGATCAGAGAACTGATGTAATCTGAATTGCTTTTCAAGAGTTACTATTTCTGGATAAAGATTTAACAATGGAGAATCCCTTAGGAAGATATAAATACAATCCAGCCAAACTTAATAATGGTTTGAGAAAAGATGTTAGGGGTAGAGGTGTTGAAAAGTGGAAGGGTTTAGAATAAGTTTCAAAGCACAAGGCAGTGAAATTGCTGATGTCAGTGAGAGGAGAGAGAAAGAGTGATCCCAAAGCTTTGGCTTGAGCAGCAGGAAGAATAGAAATACTGATAAAGGACCTCCAAATGACATAAGGAAAATATTATAACTCCCAATCTTCTAGATGTCAGATACACCAAGTTCATGTTCCCCCAAATGCAAAAATGATTTCTAAGGAACAGTGGAGATTAAGAGTAGGAAAGGTGGTATTTTTAAAAAAGAGTAACAGAGATTTATTGAGAGGGAGAAATTTTAACTCCTGATAAACAAGAAGGGGCCTGAGAGGATGGCAGGGAACCCTATTTCACGGGGAAATTTTATAGAATAAAATCCTAAGATGGGTATAAGGTGAGACAAAATTATGATCAACCAGTAAGATTACAAGTACAGTTGGAAATTTCCTATGATGAATGTTATTATGTATATTTGAAAATGTACTAATAAATGTTTTGCTTCAAAAAATAAGATTACAAATACATACAAATTACTGTAGTATAGTAATATGATCCAATGGGGAAACAAGTCACACAGCAAGTGTATATGGAAAGAGCAAAGAACTTCATCAGGAAAGGAAGGATTGAGAGGTCTTGGTCACCCCCCAGGGTAACTGATGTCCCTCTAGATTTTCTTGGTCCAGATGTTACCACTTATCTTATTCCTTCAGAAAGTAGGTAGGCCTGGTCTTTATCTTTATCTTTAGGACTGGCATCCAAAAATACACCTCCAGTCACAGTCGTAATGTGTTTTCATCTTTTACACTCTCTTGAGGGCCCAGCTCTGTCTGACTGCCTATAATATGTGTACCTAACCTAGCTGTCTTAGTATAGTATAATACTATAGTAAGAAGCCAGTGAGAATGCAGGTTAATCATGGTAACCCTGCTGTGAAATTATGAAGCAGGGCAATAACTAAGAAGATTGAAAGGAAACTAGCTTCTTGTTGGCCCAGCTCAGCAGCCATCCATTCTGATCTTTCCTACCCTTCATTACTCATCCTTATGCTTCCCCACCCACCTGCTGTGTCCCCAGATCAATATATAGTCAAAAGAGTTCCACTGCAGTGAGAGGTTCAACCAATGCCAATCCAGAAAAAGCACCAAAAGACTCAATAGCGATAGACAAATCACACTTTAAAATAAAAAGAGAAACATTCAATATTAACGAAATACACATACCAAGCTTTCTAGCACTTCAAAATACTTAAAGTTCTCCTTAAAATTTCCCATTTTATAATAGAAATTCTGTGAACATTAAAATATAAGATTGTATAAGAAATTTTTTCTTAAAATCTCTGAAGACAACCTAAAAAACTGAAAAGTTAAAAAAAAATCCTTAGAAACATTTATGGAATATGTCATCACTTGGCAAAATTTCCTACTTGATTTTATTTTTTTGTCTAAATTTTTGAAGAAGCATAATATTAAAAGGAAATATGTAAAGTAAATATCTATGTACTGATGTAAATATATCATAGCAACATTTGATGCACTGCCAACCTGAAAAATAACCACATGTAAATAGATGCATCCAGTTCAGTTCTTCAAAATTCTTTACTGCACATTTATTTGAAATATCAATATTCAGTTCACATATCTCTGTGCTCTTAAGAGTCATCAGCATTTAAATTATGAGTGTTTTTAGATGGAAAGATTCTACTACTTAAAATTCAATTCAATCCCCTTGGTCTGAGTTGTAGAATACTTATATCTTGTGGGGTTTTTTTCTTCCAAAGCTCTCCTCTTTGATTAATTTCCCATGATTAATCTAATCTTTAATCCAAAGTAGAGTGTAGCTCCCACCGCTTCGCCACTTGAGCCCCAGGTCAATAACATAGAGAATAACAGAGCCCAGGGGCAAATAATACATTGTCCCATCCTTGCGGTTCTGTTCCTAAGCACCATCAAGTATGTGTGTGAGTTTAGATAGCATTCAAATCTGAGTATGCTATGCCTTAAGAACCCGCAGCAGCCAACAAGCAGCTGACACCCATTGGTGGTAAGAAGCTCGAAGGCACAGACCAATTTACCTCCAAGGCGTGTGTGTGTCATTATATTGGGTGGATGTGTTCATTAGATTATTCAGCTGTAGAAAAACAGCGCTCAGCTTTGCCAAAGATGCAAACAAGGAAACAAGGACTCCTCTCTCTAGCTTGGCATGCAAGAGCATAGGCAGGAGCAACAAAACCTTGTCAGTATCTTATATTTGTGACTCATGGCTTTTAATACTAAATTATAGTGTGACAGGAACATTTTTGGGTTCCTCAAGATACACAAGCCAGGGCCGGAGGGTTAGCTCAGTGGTTCCGGCGTCTGCCTTGCAAGCGCAAGGACCTGAGTTTGATCCCCGGTAACCACATATAATGCTGGCGTGGTGGCTCACGCCTGTAATCCCAGCACTCGGGAGGCAGAGACGGGAGGATTGCTGAGTTCGCGGCGGCTTGCCTGGGCACCATAGTGAGCTCAGGGCCAGCCTGAACTACAAAGCGAGACCCTGTCTCCAAAAAGCAAAAAAAAAAAAAAAAAAAAAGATACACAAGCCATTGGTGGTAAGTTCACAGGCACAGACCAATTTACCGCCAAGGCATGTGTGCATTCATTAGCAAATATCTGAGCAAATATGCCAATATTTAGTATAAAATGCAATACAAATAAATGGGCACTGGCTCTGAGAAACCAGAGTTGACTATTAAAATCTTGTTCATATGTTTCCAAGTGTAATTTTCTAACCTATGACAGGGAATTGTTGACCACCGGGAAGAATCTACTTCTTGTATTTTTTTAATCAACTTCCTAATGTTTTTCTATATGCTTAATCCACAAAACCTGTGTTAAAAAACAAACAGCAAGCTTTACCCAGATCTCATATCCTGAGATTATTAAGAGTTTTAACTCTACTGATGCCAAACCCATTTTCCAGCTGGGATAGTCCTGCCCTTTGACTTTCATGAAAAAACAATTGGTTCTGACTTGTCTGTTTTTCAATTTCAGGGATAGTTGCTGTTCTCTTCTGTGGAGTTACACAGGCGCATTATACCTACAACAATCTGTCGTCAGATTCCAAAGTGAGGACCAAACAGGTAAAAATAAGAAAAACTCGCTACAAGTTTTGCCTCTTTTTCGGTGTAACGGTTATGTAGCAATTCTGCCAGTGCACCTAGAAAGGATTTCATTAGTAAAGGAAGAAAGTAAGCTTAATGCTTCATTATGGATTGGATATTTATAGATTTTTTTTTCCCCTCCAGGATAACCATTAACAATTCTCTTGGTAAGCAAAAATATAGTTATAATAGTCTCTTCCTCCTGAGAGATATGGAACACAGACTGTCAGTCTCCAAGATGAAAGGCCTACAGTCAGTAATAATTCACAGTCACTTACATCCAAAAGCATTATAAAGCGTGTGAGATTGAGTAGTTATAGAGAAAGAAGGAAATGAAGAGAATATGGAAGTGATGTTTGGTCTTTAATTGAGTGCTTTGTGCTTCCGAGAAAATTCAACTACATGCCAATTGTCACACCAGCAGAATATGTCTGCCTCATTCTGAAAGCACATCTGTTCAGATATTTTCAAAGGAACATATGTGGACTCCTCCATAAAAACATTCTATACAGCGGCTCTGTGCCAAACACTGTGCTAGGTACTAGGAATACAAAACTACTATGACAGTTCTTTTTTGAGAGATGCATTGTCAAGTTCATTGATGAGGACAAAGATTTGTAATGAGTGAGAATTCAGTTTGCTAACTAGTGTGCTAAGTACTGTGATAGAAATATCCATAAAGCCTACATGAGGAATAGTTAGTAGGACATCCTCCCATGTTTAGGACTAGGAAAGTTAAGAGAAATTTTCCAGAGATGATGCCTAATCTGTAGCAAAAAAAAAAAAATACAAATAGAAGCAACTGTAAATAGTTCTGCACAGCTGGTGGATGAGGTAAGGTGGAAGAAAATGGGACTCAGCAAAGGATGAAACCACAAATAAAACCACAGTTATAAAAGAACTTACTCTGTGAAGAAATTTAGACTTGATTCTAAAGGTAATGAGTAGTAGTTTAAAAGTAATTTGTTGTTTCTCAGTTCTGAAGTCCATAAGATTAAAATGGAGGTGTTATTAAGGTTAGTTCCATATAAAATTTGGAAGGAAAATCCTCTAGCTATGTCTCTTTTATATTCTTGGAGTATTCTGGAAATTTTTTGTGTTCTCTGGCTTGTACACACATTACCTTAATCTTTGCCTTCCTGTTCACATAGAATTCCCTCTGTGTACCCGTCTAACTTCAAATTTCCCCTTTTTAGCTGGCATGATAATCATAGCAGTTGAGAGTCTGAAGCAGAAGGATTGTGATGAGATTGAGACCAGCTTGGGTTACATAGTAAATTCAAGATCACCCTGAACTATGTAGCAAGACCTTGTCTCACCCCAATCCCCAAAGCTCCCATTCTTATCAAGACAGCTGTAATATTGGGTTACAGTCCCACCCTATTCTGATATGACTTTAGCTAAACTAATTATATTTTCCATGTTTATACTTCCCAGTAAAGTCACATTCTGAGACACTGAGGACTGGATCTTCAGCATATGAAAATTGGGAGAAGCCAATTCATTCCTAACAGGACATTAGGGTTGAAGAGGTTTAGGTGAATAATTTAGGATAATTTCAGCTCCATTTTAGAAATATCAGCCTGGAAAATATAAGAAACATAGGCCAAAAGTACTTCTATCAGGTAGATTTTGCTGTATAACAGGTAACCGTACAACCTAGGGGTATCCAGTAATAAACACTTATCTCTTATCTATAAGATTTAGCCTTTTGAAACTGGGTTGGACTGAGTGGTTTTGCTTGCACCAGGAGAGCTTATCCATATGTCTGTGTGTGAGGGGCTCTATTCCATGGTCAAATTGTCCGAGGCATCTTGCTTTGCCATGTGTTTGTCACTCTTCTGGCAGGAGAACAAGACCAGTGTTAAAGCATTTCAATCATTTGCCTGTATCACATCTCCTAACATTTCTATTGGCCAAAGAAAACCAGAGACTAAGCAGTGGGAGAGCCCTACAAAGCTATATGGCAGGGTGTATGGATGTAGGGAATGATGAAGAATGGACTAACGATGAGATCATCCCAAATGCAAATGAAGGCTTAGAAGGTCCTGTAAGTAAAACTGATGATGCCGAGGACTTCTAATGTAATATGGGGGTCGTGGGAGAGGAGGAAACAAAGCGACAGCCAAGAAAAACTTGTAACTGGCCAGGAATTCCTCATCAGGAGCTCTTGAAGGCTTACTGTGAAGTTCTGCCTGGTGGGTGACACTTCTATCCTTCCTTCTTGATTATATTTCAGGCTCAGCTCACCCTGACTCTGCCTCCACCTGCCTAGGCCTACTTCCCATTTTCCTTATCACTTTGAATGCTTCAGAGGAATTATAAAATGCAGTTACAGAAATTTTTTGAGTGTCCCTGAGTAAAACAAAAGCCAAATAAACAAAATACTAATACTAATATCCAGAAATATCTCTAATCCATAGTCTTCCCAAGGTACTTTTAATTATGAAGACTACTAGCATTGTACAGGGCTTACAGGGAAATGTCTTGGGCTGGTTTTTCCTAGTCTCTTTTGATTCTCTAGAGCTTTGGATTCCTAGAAGTTGAACTCTGTTTAGGGACCTTCACTTTTAAGTCATGTTATGTAGACTGCTCAGCAGAACTTCAAAGACAGCTTGTCTCATGGTGAGACAGCAGCCCAGCACCCAGGGGAAACAAAGCCTCAGTCGCACCATGACCCTCTGTTCTCCCTGTGAATGGCTTGACATGTACTCCCGAGGGGCTTCCACAATTCATTTTCAGCATAGTCCTTTAAGGAAAGACGATCTTTTCACAAGTTCATTCTTTTCCATCCAGATAACTGCATGCCCTCACCTCTGTTTCCTCCGCTGCCTTCTTTTCTGAGTGCCTGCATCATAGCAGGAGCTTAATAAATGCAATTCCCATGGGCCAGAGGGTTAGCTCAGTGGTTCCGGTGCCTGCCTCGCAAGCGTAAGGACCTGAGTTCGATCCCGGTTACCACATATAATGCTGGGCGTGGTGGCTCACGCCTGTAATCCCAGCACTCGGGAGGCAGAAATGGGAGGATTGCTGAGTTCGCGGCGGCTTGCCTGGGCACCATAGTGAGCTCAGGGCCAGCCTGAACTACAAAGCAAGACCCTGTCTCCAAAAAGCAAAATAAATAAATAAATACATAAATACATAAATAAATAAATAAATAAATAAATAAATAAATAAATGCAATTCCCGCCTATTTCCTTCTCATGCATTTCCTCATTATTTCTTTCTCTCAGGATCAAATACTTTCTATTTATTTTTCTCTCATAATGCATCCACACATAATATGCATGTATACCTATCTACGATACACATGCCCACAGACCATCCACACTCTAGTATATAGCATTTTAGGTCACTGCTCTGAAAGAAATGAGACCGTAGGTCCTCAGCCATGTCTGTACCAGGGGAGCAAGCAAAATTTAAACTGTGGGAAACCAATTACAAGTTGTAGAGAAATGCTGAGATATGTGTTACTAGAGGTTGCCACTGTGTCTGCTGCGAGGCTGGGAAGGCTTGCAAAGTACTGTGTGATATCACCTGGGCACAGACGCAGAATCTCTTTCTGCATCTGCCCACGCTGTGTTCGCACTGCCAGCGGGAGAAGAAGCACATAGCCTCTTTGTCTCTTTTCCTGGAACTGTTCAATGAAAGAATGGAAAGTGAAGTCTAGGGAGAATCCATGTAAATAAACTTCATGCTATAACATCCAAAGATGCTGTGATTTACAGAGGAACTGTATTCATCTGTAGGGTCTAGAAGAGCTATATCTGGACATCAAGGTCTTGAGACTCATATTCTCTATAGCCTTTTTTCAAAAATTGCATTTTCATTTTAAATGTGTCTTGTGAATGATAATTATTCTCTAAATGTAGATGAACTAATTTTTGCTTGACCTTATGAGAAATTACATAATATAACTACGCATTAATCACACCGCAGCATAAGAGCTAGTCACTGTGAGGCTGCTGCTCACCATAAGAATTTACACTTGAATGGCGAAACGGCAAGTACGCACGCGTAGGCAGAGATCCTTTCCCAGAACCGGGGTGGCTGTGGCTTTCCCATGTACACATCCAGTCCTAGAGCAGACAGACGGGGAGCCCTGCCTCCCCACTGGGAGCTGTGTGCTGCTAGGGTTACTCTGATGGACCCAGGCACCCACAGTCTGCAGCCCCCGGATTTTCACTGAGCGTGAGAAAACCCGTGGGCCCCACACACACAGGTTCCAGCCCGCCCTGCCCGCCTTCCTGTTCTCAGCCCCTCACCACTCAGGCAGCTCTAGGAGCTGGTTATCGCTGCCAAGTGCCAGGTGTTTCCATCAGCTGTCTTTTCCTTGCCTGAGGTTCACTTTCAAAACCGGTACTTCCGTGGCATCCCTCTTAACTAGAATTCCTTCTGCCCTTCTCGCAGCTAGCACTTAAAATTATTTTTAGCAGATCCACATGGGTATACATGAATGTAATAACTACCATTTATTGTTCAATGACACGTATGAAGTTCTTCTCTCATTTGCTATTTATTTACTCTTCTTCCTAAGCAGTAGATCTTGTCGTCATCAGTAACTTTCATTCACTGAACTACATTCATTCAGAGCCTATTTTGTGCTGCCATTGTTCAAGATGCTGGGGAGTCAACAAAAAAATGAAGGGCATTTAGTAGAAGTGCTTTACTGTAATCAAAATAAATGAACAAAATATATAGTCTTTATAGTATTTATAAAACCAATACAAAATCAGGAAGTGGCGTTAGGGGCATTATGTGGAGAGGAAGGCTTATAATTTTGGATAGCCTGGCCAAGGAAGTCCTCAGTAAGAAGGTAACACTCGAAGTAAGTGAAGGAAGGAGCCTTGTGGACATTTGGAACATAACTGTTCAGAAATCAGTAGCGACAGACCACAAAGTTCCCATGGAGAGGAGGACCAATGTCTCTTGAACAGAGTGATAGAGGAGAGTATCAGTGAGAACATTTAGATAGCAACAAGGAGCAAGTAGTAGAAAGCCTAAATGATGTAGAGAAACACTGGCAATTTAAGGACAAACATACACACGATATGATTTGCATTTTAAAAGGATGGAAAAGTCATCTGTTAGTTTGGAAAGAATGCGAAGTAGTAGGTTGGAGCATAATGAAGAGCACATTGTCAACTTGCTAAGTCTGATTTGTGTTAGCCAACCAAGTAAAACTGTAGAGTAAAATGAAATTCTGCAGGTAAGGAGAGAGATCTAGGCTACAAATATAATAGTGCGAGTTATCAGCATAGACATGACAATGAAAACAGGATACTAGATGAGGTGTGATATAATTTGAATATTGAATGACCCCAGAGGCATCTGTCTCTGGAATCCTACTGTTGAGAGGTGGCAGCACCTCTGGGAATTAGGGCCTGGTGGGAGTTCCTTAGGTCACAGGGCATGTGTCCTCATGAGGTGGGACCCCAATCTCTCCCTCTTCTTCTTATGTTTTCTGGCCATACAGTGCATAGTTTTGTTCCACCCCACAATCCGTGCACACTGGGCTGGGTCACTACTGGCTCAAACCCACGGGGTCAGCCGGTCATGGCCTACAACCTCCAAAACTATGAGCTAGAGTTAGTATTTTCTCTTTATAAGTTGTCTTGGCTATCATATCATAGTGACAGAAAAGTGGCTAGCATAAGATTTCTCAGACTGACAGAGGGGAGATCCAAACTGAAGTGCCTATGTATTTCAATATTAAGAAAAGTCAGAAACCAACAGGGGAGAGTGAACAGGCTGTAAGGAAAGGAAAAGCTCAGAAAATATGGTGTCTAGGAAGTCAAAGGAAGAGTGTACCTCAGGAAGGAGCACGGTAAACCCTGCTAACTGCTGCTGAAATATCACAAAAGATGAAGAACATGAAAGTTGATGACACTGTAAGAACTGTGTTGGTGGAGTAGCAAGATAAAAGCCTGATTATATGGCTCAACAGAGAATGCAAGGGATTAAACTAGAAACTTCATGTGTGGACAGCAGAGACAATCTTTGCTGTAAATATGAGCAGAGAAATGAACTGCTAGCAGGGAAAACTGAGGCCAAAAGGAATCTTTTTTTTAAAATTTTCTTTTTTTTTTGAGACAGGGTCTCACTTTGTAGTTCAGGCTGGCTCTGAGCTCACTATGTAGCCCAGGCAAGCCTCGAACTCAGCAATCCTCCTGTCTCTGCCTCCTGAGTGCTGGGATTACAGGCGTGAGCCACCATGCCCGGCTTTTTAAAAATTTTTTAAGGAAGAAAAGTAAGAGTCCTTTGTGCACTGACAGGAATAAATCCAGTAAAGGAAGGATGATGTAGGTAGGATTGTAGATCTAATTATTTTGCCTCATTAAATATTATTTTATTAGTAGATAGGTTTGTAACAACAGTCCTTGCATGGGTAGATTGATGACTGAATGAATTTTAGCTACCTTTATTATACTTCCAACAATTTGGTATTGATTCCATCAGCTTCGAAAATCTACCAATTGCACTGCTGTGGGAAATGGGGAAGGGAACATAACTAGAACCTTTGCTTTATGTTCTAGTCTCTTGTGAGTAAAAGGTGCACAGCAAAATAATTAACAATTAGGCAGAAATGAGGCTTAGAGAAGATAAGCATGGGCCTGATCCATGCTACTCTGGGTTCCAAAAGACCCCAGGCCCCAGCCTGACACATCTTTTATGGAGCACCTCTAGAGTAACAAAATGTAACAAAGACTTAGAGGGCAAGGAAGACACCCACACTAGTCCTAGAGATGTTTTGCAGATGAAGATCTCACAGGGCAGGGCAGACATTGGCAGTGGTGTACTTCCGCCCTGAAGCACCACAGCATATGGGACCACCAGAGTCCTTGTTGTTACCAGAGGTGAAGGTGAGTTGAGTCCAAAATCTATCTGCAGACCAGCAGGCATGGTCAGTTTCAACCTTCCAATTATTTCTCCCAAACAGGATTGTTCCCAACACAATGCATTTAAATTTTTAACTATAATATATACTGGGTTGGACCTAGATGTTTCTGTGCATTTACTTTTTAAAAGCCAGGTTCTTTATCTAGCATTTATAGGCAAACAATGACATCTTCCTTATAGCACATTCTTTCCAGATGCTTATTTTATTTCCATTCCCCCCAGATGATATTTTTAGTGTTTATCACTATTGAATTGAAAAGCAGCAATGCAAATCCAAATTTAAATTTCCAATAAAAAGACAATGGGAGCCAAATTGGAAGTGCCGTGCATAACTCTAAGGAAATTCAAGTAAACGCTCTGGAATCTGGGAGAGTCAAGATGATATGGCGGAAAGAACATCTGGTTCAGAATACAGAAAACTGTCTTGCCCCAGCTCTATTACTAAAGTCAGGACCCTGCATAAGTGATTTAACCCACAGAAGCTTCAGTTTTCTCATCTATGAAATGAATTATTGAACTAAATTACTGGGTTTTAAAGATCATTCTCTAAACCTAATATTCTGTGACTGAACATAGAGCGTAAATTATATATCTGGTTCCTTTTCCTAGGCTAAGGTTGGGTAAGCATCACTTGCTTAAAAACTGAAATGCACAGAGATGAGGGATCAGTTTCCCATTGAATTGGAGGTCAAACCCTTGGGTAGACCTTTTGAATAAGTTGTCAAATGATGTCCAATTAAATATCAAAATCCTTCACTCTGTAAGCTAAGGCAGGAGAAACACAGATTCAAGCCCACCCTGGCCAATATAGTGGGACAACATCTCAAAATAAAAAAATATATATCAGTTCATATAAGTAAAAAACATACTGAGAGCCAGTTCCTTTCTCCTGGAAGAATCCTTGGCTCTAAAGTAGGCTGTCTGCATTCTGGGAGTATAGGATTCGGACCTTTTACTGCCAGCACTCAGTCACTCAGAGTAACTGTTCAGTGTAACCAAAGACTGAGCCTGTTCTGAGCACAACAGAGTTTGCCTAGAAGACATGCTAGAAGCCAAGAACACAAAGGCAAATAAGATATAGTCCTTAACAATAGGAGGCTTTAATGTAGCCAAAGACCCACAGATGTATACACTCTCACATGACAAACAACTTCAGATGGCAAATGTGAAAGGGATGAACAATAGTTCATGAAAAACAAAGGTTGAATTGCTTTCGTGAAGCAAAATAATTATGGAAAACTGATTTGCAAGTTTGGTATCAGGAATTTAGATTCAAGGAAAATACTAGAATATTATCATGAAGATTTAGGGGTCATAAAAGAAAAGCAAATAGGGTATGCAGAAATATAAAACTAACAAGGAACTCAACGAGTCCACAAAACAGAGACCTATGTTGTCTCGGAGCAGCAGGTGGAGGCACATCTGACCATTAACATGTACTGAGTACCGGAGTTGGGAAATACCTGAGGGAAACCTGAGAATTCAAAAGCTGAGTTGAGTTCAGATGAGCTTTTCAGTGTTTCAGTGCACTATGTTTTGGAACTCTAACCTATAAGGATAATTGCTTGAGGCTTTTAGGCCTGGAGGTGATGGTAATAATCTGATTTCTGCCTTATGAAGATAACTATTATAACAGCACTGGGGAAAGATTGCACAAGTCTTTTGAAATTGGTAGTATGCTAGCTTCTGTTAGTGGTTTTAAGGGCTGCTTATGAGCAAACTATTGCTTCCCATGACATCAATTTTATCATTCACCACATTTCCTACTTATATGCTGCATATATATATAAAATCTACGCCTCTAATTTTCTAGTCATATTTTTTTTTGAGACAGGGTCTCACTTTGTAGTTCAGGCTGGCCCTGAGCTCACTATGTAGCCCAGGCAAGCCTCGAACTCAGCAATCCTCCTGTCTCTGCCTCCCGAGTGCTGGAATTATAGGCGTAAGCCACCACACCCAGCACTTCTAGTTATATTTTTGTCCTTCCTAGTCACTTAGGATATTTTGGCCTATATGAAACATGTGTGGAGATTAACCATTTAGTTTTGCCTCAAACTAAGAATGCAATACATCTTGCTGAATTAATTATGACAATTAACATTGCAAGGTTATGAAAAGGAGAAAATATATGCTAATTAATGGTTTTATTTAATTCTGAATAATGCGTTAATTTAAATTTAATGACTTGGACTTATAAGGCAAATATCTAGAGTAATTCTAAGATATTAGAAGAAAGATCAAGTACAATTCCCTTACTGTGTGAATTTCCTACAGTGTATCTCTACCTTATTGATTTGCATTACAGTGGATTTGATTATGGTTTTGTACATTTTTTTTCTCCAATACCTTTAACAAAAGCAGTCACGTTCCATCCCAGGTACCTGTTCCAAGAATAGTGGAAAGAGAATGTCGTGGGCAACAATGCCCCTGCCTGCCTGGCTTCTGAGGAGATCAAAGATATCTTCATAAAGCACAGAATTGCCTTTATTTTTCATTCTAATTATATTTCTTTTGTTAAGATTTCTACCACTTTTCTTCTTCCCTTCATTCAAAGTACCTTAAAAATACCATCCTAAAAGGGCTGAATTTATAAAGGATGGCAAAGTGTTTAAATTTCTCCTTAGCTTAGCTGGTGATTCTTTTCAATGAAACTCATTATATTGTATAAAGGACATTTAGTAGTTCAGCTAATAAGTGCTCCCTTTTAAATGCTAATTAGAACAGAGCTCCCTCATCAGTGCAAGAACACACTGTACTTTCAGTGCCTGGGAAGAATTATTGCCTGTGAACCCATGGTCCATAAGCCTTCACTCCACAACCAACGTGCTTTACAGTAGGGGCCACAGATGATTACTTGCCACCCTGAATATAACTGTGTTCTGTGTTCCAGGCACTAAAGTCCAGGGACAAGAGAGAAATAAAAACAATTAAGATGCAAACCATGCTTTGTCTTGAAAATTCTTCATGCAATTTTTTTTATCTCTGACAGTACTGTAGCTGGATTATAACTGCTCAATTAAATCAACTCTCCTCTCTTAGTCACACATCTGTGTTTGTTTATCATAGCATTTAATGGCAGCTAGGATGTTAATTATAAAATAGAAATTGTTCAGAGCTAGGTGTTAAATTTTTACACTTAGAAAGATAGTGTGCGCTTCTGCTATCTCATTTCTTACAGTTTTAAAGAACAAAAGTTATCATCATTAATGCTTAGAAATCAACCTATAAATGTATATGATCCATATCCTTCTATGTACAGATCTGACTCGTGGCATAATAGAAAAAATATTATAGAATAGAATTTAAGAGATCAGCTGGCCTGCTCCCTGCTTTGATGACATTCAAGGCAGATGGTTACCCATTATTACCTTAAAATTTCTAAGGATGACAATGGCATAACCCCCTTTAATAGCCCATTATAATTTTATCACCCTGTTTGATAGGTGCAGGTACGAAGGGCTGTAGTCTTATAATGGCATTTTGGGATGATAAATGGAAATTACTATAATGTTTCCTACTCATTGTAATTAAATTTTATAGATGCAGCACAGAGAACATCAAAGCTGAATACGTGTGCTGAGAGTGTTTGTTAAAGAAATGTGGTCAAATTTAAGGGTGCCATTTTCTCGACAGTCTTGAAAGACACTATAAATGTATTTAATAAATTGTTCAGTCTGTGCAATTCCCTCTGAAGAGAAATAGAATGGCTTCTAGAAGCACAGCTCAAAATTCCAAAGAATCTCATGGAGGGATGATATGGAGCTCTGAATAAAGCACCTGAAGCCAAAATACAAGTGAGAGTAAGACTTGGGTCTTTGGAAAATTTAAGCAGTTGTTCTGGGTTGCATTGAAAAAGAATTTGGCTGAAATCAGGAGTGACCAATCTGGCCTTGAGGGAACAGAGAATATCCACTAATTGATCCACTTTAGCAGGGAACATGTAGATAGCAAGTATCTCTGCTATATTGTTCCATTGCTTCCAACCTGTTAGAAACTACATTAATGCATGCTTTTTCCCCCTACACTGTTCATAGTAAATTTTCAAAGGCAAATTAAAAGGGAAAATATACCTGATTTTTTTTAAGAAAGGAATTTTTCTGTTGGGAAAGAATGACTCATTTCACCTCAGTCATCAAAGGTACACAATTCTTCTCTTCTGCAAAGGTCTGTAAAAACATGGTCATTAAGACTCTTGTTACTGCCGGGCATGATGGCTCACATCTATAATCCCAGCACTCGGGAGGCAGGGACAGGAGGATTGCTGAGTTCAAGGCTTGCCTGGGCTACATAGTGAGCTCAGAGCCAGCCTGAACTACAAAGCGAGACCCTGTCTCAAAAAAAGAAAAAAAACTCTTGTTACTTTGGATTTCCAGGAAGACGGCTCCACCCTCAGCAGCTGACTTACCTTTTTTCCTAAAGATGTTGCTCTGTTGATAACATGTGGATCTCTGACAAAAGGCCAGGGCAAGAGATCCCTTGGCTAACTGACAGGTGACTGAGAGAAAGGGGTTTGGAGCTAACACTCACAGTGAGAACTGGCAGGCTCAGTATTCCAAGTTCTGGCCCAGCAGGTCTCTGGATGGTTAATATAGAGTTTTCTGAGCAGGGTCTTCCTTAGGGCAACAAGGAGAACTATATCTTTATTTTTTATGTCCTTGTACAGTTGTTCTCAAGTGGTGGTCTACAGGATTGTGTCAGTGATTCAGTTTTATGACACTTCTTGTTCTTGCTTTTGATATAAATTAATAATTTACAGTACCTCTCAGGGAAAACACCATGATTTTTCCCCTTTGTATTGATTTACTGTTTGCTGTGGGCTTGATTTTGTAATACTAAGTTGAAATCCACAGGGGACTTCTGGTTCATCCAAATATTCCAAGGACTATAAAAGTTTGAGATCATCTCACCTTCAAGGGAAAAATAGCCTGATTATAAAGAAAACTTGCTCTTTCATTTGGCCCTACCAGATGTTGTGTGTAGTGGCTCTACCAGTCCCAAGACTTCCACTGGCCTGTAGAATAAGGCAGGGACACTCATACAGGGTCTTCCCTAGGTTCGGGGCAGAAAACACCTCCAGAACATTCATAGGCTCCAACATACACATCTAACCCTGGTTTCCTTTCAACCCAGGAAACACATGGGAATCAAAACTTTAACCACTGGGATTCACTTATGTTACAATTTATGCACGAGGAAAGAGTTCACAAAAGAAGTCTGTTTCAGGGATAGTTAACCTCTGAAAGGAAAATTCCTCTATGTGGGGATGAATCTGGAGGGTTGGGAGCCTCTTGTGAGACTCTGTGAAAATGACCCTCAAGCCATTCACTGGTTGGCAGGCTGCACTCTAAGGAGGAGAGCACTGACTGGTGAAACTGAAGGAGGAGGAGGCAGAGCTGTTTCACCAAAAACACAAATGGCACAGCAGGGACCCACCCCTCTATGCTGAACAGTAAACTTGAGGAACTTGAGCAGGTGGCCAAGTCACTCTAAGGGATATCTCTGAAAGAGCTGGAACACAGGACTCAACTCTTTGCTAATGAGAGAAAGATATGTGGCAGAGATCAGGAAGTGAGCAGATATAGCGCTTAAAAAGCCAGAATAGAGGGCCAGAGATTTAGCTCAGTGGTTCCCACGCCTGCCTCGCAAGCACATGGTCCTGAGTTCGATCCCGGTGACCACAGAATGCTGGGCGTGGGGACTCACGCCCACCAGCAATCAACACCACATACCACAGTGCCGGGCGTGGTGGCTTACGCCTGTA